>BLSH010545509.1:62260-76450 GCA_018402905.1 Glandirana rugosa | reverse complement strand
CTACACTGCCACGGTCACGGCCTAGTCAACCTCTAGGCTCCTACTCCACATCCACCCCCCTTCCCATTTTTTTATTTGATTTTAATTTATTTTCCCTATCCCCATTTATTTGTAGGGCACTTGCCCTAGTTTGAAGATGATTTTAGAACAGTTATATGGCTTCTACCGTTAATACTTTTCAGACACAGTTTCAAGATGATCCACATTCACCTCCATTTTTGCTTTTTTTATGTTTTTATTTTTTTAAAAATATTTAAAGTTATTTTCCTGTCCCCATTTTTTTGTAGGGCACTTGCCCTACCCTTACCCCCATTTTACTTCCTTTTGCAGCCCTCTAGGGCTTTCCAGGACTTTGTTACAGGCATTTTTGTGCCTAAAAGTTCGGGTCCCCATTGATTTCAATGGGGTTCGTTGTCCGTGCGATCGTTCGGGTTCCGTCCGGACCCGGACCCGGACTTTGTCCCGAAGTTCGGCCGGACCAGCAGAACCCGAACTTCCAGAGGTTCGCTCAACTCTACTCTTGATCAATCCAAAATGTTAATAAACCTCAAACCTGAATATTTAGGAAAGAAAAAGTGAGGTTTTGGCTTTCTTAGGAGAATTTAATACCATGCAGTGCTGCGCTACTAGTATTTTTATCAATTAAAGTTCATTCAAAGTGTATTTCAAGTGCAAAAGAAGTCCAAAAATATTGTTCCAGACAAACTTTTTCGATACACTACAAATAATTACAAAATTCTTTGATATCTTTTTTTTTCACCAAACTGCTTGATTTTAAATTTTAGCAACAGTGTTCCCCTCCACCAGTGTGCTCTGGCTGCTCACCTCACTTTCTGACCAGATTTACCAGCATTTCCCCTCTGGGGTTAATGATCAGGTATGTCTTAGCTAGTTCTCACTTAAGCCTCGTACACACGATGCGACGGCCGTACGACCGAATGGACCAAATTGTATGTTGGCTGATGTATCTCGCGTACTGACATGCACTAAACGATCGTATGACCAAGGCGAACGTAGTGACGTGTTACGAACGTATAAAGAGAAAGTTCAGGTGCATGTAATTTGTGAATTAGGAACGAACGGATACTTCCGGCTGTTCCTGACTTCTGAGCATGCGTGTTTTGCACAGTACAACTTGTTGGACCAACTTCTCTGTAGACGCGATACAACGGTCGTATGACCGCTTGTTGGTACTACCAAAGTTTTCTAGTTTGCTCATCCAACTCCTGTTGTACGACCATCGTACGTCGGCTGTTCTAATCGCGCGTACTAACGGTCGGATGAACGTACAACGATCGGTCGTACGACCGTTTTCATACGACCTTCGCACCGTGTGTACGAGGCTTTACTCCTCGCTCACTCCTGAGTGGGAGAATGGAGACGGTGAGGACCAGCTCGTCTAAGACATACCTGATCATTAACCCCAGGGGGCACATGCTGGTAAAATGGGTCAGAAAGTGAGGTGAGCAGCCAGAGCCCACTGGTGGAGGGGAACACTATCACTAAATTTTAAAATCAAGCACGGTTTGGTGAAAGAAACAGACATCAAAGCATTTTGTCATTATTTGCGGTGTTTCGAGATAGTTTGTCTGGAACAATATTTTTGGACATTTTTTTGAACTTGAAATACACTTTGAATGAACTTTAATAAAATACTAGTAGCGCAGCACTGCATGGTATTAAATGTATGGTAGATGTGGAGTGAACACGTTTTTTCAGTGATAGCAGCAAATAGTTTTTTCAAGCTCTAAATTTTGCACATTAACCTGTATCAATTGGATTGATTTGCACTATTTCCACAATTGCATAGTTTGCACATTTACGTTTGCACTAACATATTTGCACAATTAGTGTAACTAGCACTTTCTATGCTGATAGAAAATTGGTTTAAACGTTTCTTAGGAGAATATATGTGTGCACAATTATTGGGAAACTATTAGTGTGCAGAATTATTATGCAACTAAGGCCCCTTTCACACTTGTGTGACTTGGGACTGCAAAGTCGCATCACAAGTCATATCTGTGCGACTTCAAGTTGCAGCGACTTCAAAGAAGTTCCTGCACTACTTTGGGCTGACTTTGATGCGACTTGAGGTCCACAGACCTCAAGATTACACAGGCACTGCTTCAAAGTCACGTCAAAGTCACGCCACTTTCAGTTCATTCAAGTGTGAAAGGGGCCTAAATGAAAAATTAAAATATTCCCATCTCACTTGTTCAATTTTCATTTGTTAAAGTGAGAATGATAATCAAACAACTATACATTTATGAATAAGCATTTCTGACATTTAAAAAAAAAAAAATCAGTGACCAATATTGCCACCCTTCTTTTCAATAACAGTCATAAGCCTTCCATTCATGCGATATTCTTGATCTGTTGATGATCAACTTTTGTTTCAGTAGGGTTTCGGTGAGGTAAGGAAGGGGGTCATGTACGTATTCTTTCATCTTTAAGGCATTTTCTGGCTAGCCACACAGTGGAGTACTTTGATACATGCAATGGAGCTTGAAGAAAGTGTCTTCTAAAAACTGGCAGTACGTTTGGGAGTTGATTTTGAGTCCATCTTCAACCCGAAAAGGTCCAACTAGCTCATCTTTAATAATACCAGCCCATACCAGTACCCCACCTCCACCTTGCTGGTGACTGGGTCAAAGTGGAGCTGAATACACTGTTATACAAGCTGTACACTCACTACTTTACATTGTAGCAAAGTGTCGTTTCTTCAGTGTTGTCACATGAAAAAAAATATTTACAAAAATGTGAGGGGTGTACTCACTTTTGTGAGATACTGTATATACAGTATATGTACACAGTGGATATAAAAAGTCTACACACCCCTGTTAGAATGTCAGGTTTCTGTGATGTAAAAAATGAGAAAGATAAATCATTTCAGAACTTTTCCCACCTTTAGGCTGGCTTCACAGTATTGCCGCATGCGGCTCATAGCAGGGGTCCGATACGTCTCCATTTACCGTTTAAGGTCCAATTTCAGCCCGAATTTTGGGCTGAATTTGGACCTGAATGGACCAAAAGATGCACAAGACCACTGTGCAGATTCACACCGGAGCGGACTTTCATCGAAGATGTGTGAGTTGGCTCCATGGAGAGCCAGTCGCAATCTTCTGCTATGTGAATGCACATAGGTGCAAACCGAACCTTAATATGACCTATAACCGTACAACTCAGTTGAACAACAAACTGAATTTTTTAATGTGGAGGGAAGTAAAAATAAAAAACTAAAATAATATGGTTGCATAACTGTGCACACCCTAAAACTAATACTTTGTTGAAGCACCTTTTGATTTTATTACAGCACTCAGTGTTTTTGGGTATGAGGCTATCAGCATTGCACATCTTGACTTGGCAATATTTGCCCACTCTTCTTTGCAAAAACACTCCAAATCTGTCAGATTACAAGGGCATCTCCTGTGCACAGCCCTCTTCAGATCACCCCACAGATTTTCAATCGGATTCAGGTCTGGGCTCTGGCTGGGCCATTCCAAAACATTAATCATCTTCTGGTGAAGCCATTCCTTTGTTGATTTGGATGTATGCTTTGGGTCGTTGTCATGCTGAAATATGAAGTTCCTCTTCATGTTCAGCTTTCTAGCAGAAGCCTGAAGGGTTTGTGCCAATATTGAGTGGTATTTGGAACTGTCCACAATTCCCTCTACCTTGACTAAGGCCCCTGTTCCGGCTGAAGAAAAACAGCCCCAAAGCATGATGCTGCCACCACCATGCTTCACTGTGGGCATGGTGTTCTTTTGGTGATGTGCAGTGTTTTTGGGCCAAATATATATTTTGGAATTGTGGCCAAAAAGTTCAACCTTGGTTTCATCAGACCAGAACACATTTTCCCACATGCTTTTGGGAGACTTCAGATGTGTTTTTGCAAAATTTAGCCAGGCTTGGATGTTTTTCTTGGTAAGAAAAGGCTTTCGTCTTGCCACTCTACCCCATAGCCCAGACATATGAAGAATACAGGAGATTGTTTTCACATGTACCACACAGCCAGTACTTGCCTGATATTCCTGCAGCTCCTAAATGTTGCTGTAGGCCTCTTGGCAGCCTCCCTGACCAGTTTTCTTCTCAGTTTTGGAGGGATGTCCAGTTCTTGGTAATGTCACTGTTGTGCCATATTTTCTCCACTTGATGATGACTGTCTTCACTGTGTTCCATGGTATATCTAATGCCTTGGAAATTCTTTTGTACCCTTCACCTGACTGATACCTTTTAAAGATGAGATCCCTCTGATGCTATGGAAGCTCTCTGCGGACCATGGGTTTTGCTGTAGGATGCAACCAAGAAAATTTCAGGAAAGACCTACTAGAACAGCTGAGCTTTATTTGGGTTTAATCAGAGGCACATTAAATGATGGCAGGTGTGTACTGACTCCTATTTCACATGAGTTTGAGGCTGCATTCACACAGGGGCGACCCGACTTCAGCGCGACTTCGCTAGGCGATTTAAGCGCGACTTTCAGCGCGACTTCAAGGACCTCAGGCGACTTTACAACACGACTTTAGCCAGGCGACTTTGCCTTGACCAATCAGAGAAGAGAGGGAGGGGGCTGCCTAAAAATAAATTCTATTCTTTTTAACTGTGAAGTCGCTTCCATATAGATGGGGATCCGACTTGGAGGCGACTTCTATTGAATTCTATGGGCACAAGTCGGATAGAAGTCGCCTAGAAGTAGTACAAGAACCTTTTCAGAAGTCGCCTTGAAGTCGGAGCGACTTCAGTCGTGTATATTAAGACGGCTCCCATTCATTTCAATGGGATTTCAAATGTCAAGCGACTTGGGGCGACTTGAGGCAACTCAAGTCGGATCGCAAGTCGCCCCTGTGTGAATGGGCTCTTAATGTGATTGCTTAATTAAGAACACAGCTACATTCCCAGTTAAAAGAGAGTGTGCACACTTATGCAACCACAGCATTTTAATATTATATTTTTATTTCCCTTTCCAAAAAGATTTCAGTTTGTTTTTCAATTGAGTTGTAACAGTTTATAGGTCACATTAAAATGTGGAAAAAGTTCTGAAAAGATTTATTTCATCAAAAAAATATTTTTTTACATCACAGAAACCTGACAATTTAAAAGGGGTGTGTAGACTTTTTATATCAAATGTGTATATATACACACACTTCTTGGTGTGCTGATTATGGAGTTGCATTAATTTGTGTCTTTTAGATTTGCCTAGAGTTCTGCATGAATAGTTTTGTGTTGGGTGTGTGGTATCACCCAGCACTTGCTGTACTCTGTATAAGGATGACAACGTCTTTTGGACCTACAGAGATAATCCTTACATCCCTTCGTGACATATAGACAGTTTATACGAATTTTTGCATTTTTGTTGGAGAATGACTCTGTTCAGTAGAAGTCGTCTGTATAACAACAGAAGCTCACAGGCTCTTGACAACCTGCCTATTCATCCATTGTGCACGTGTCACACCGCAATCCTTCAAATAACATACAAACACTGCTCCAGGTCAACTCACCATGTAAACTAGCCACCTAACCATGCCATCAGGTGCAGGTCCGGTTCACAGTCGCAGATACTTCACTACATGAAGGGAGGTTGATCACATTCCAATAGATGGAAAATCCAGTAAAATGTATTGAAGAATATCCATAATAAAAATCATCACAGCTCAAAGCAGGCAGGAAACACAGATGATAACGTGTTTCATGCAATATGTGCTTGATCAAGTAAAGTGGTTGTCAACCTGTGATAACCACTTTAACCTACAGGTAAGCCTAGAATAAGGCTTACCTGTAGGTGCCCTGCATATCTCCCAGATCTGCACGGTTCAGGAGATATGCAGTGTTCTGCATGTGCCAAAGTCATTTCAGCACATGCGCAGTGAAGAAACAGCCTCCGTGCCGTTCCTCCACTGACACTGTGCCGTGACTGGCAGCTCCCGCGTGCATGCGTGGGAGTGACGTCACGCGACTCCAGCCAGTCACAGCGCCCCACAGGAGTCGCGTCCCCAGAAGGAAGAGGGGCTGAAGATGTACGCGACCTGGAGCGAGGACATTGCTGGATGCCTCAGGCTTCGTTTGCAGGTAAGTGGCACATAATGGGCTACTATGCGATGCATAGTAGCCCATTATGCTTCTGCATTACAGGGTTATATTGAGGAAGTAAACCCAATCTGGGTTTACTTCCTCTTTAAGCGCATATTACATGAAACGCTTTAACATCCGTATTCCCTGCCTGCTTTGAGCTGTGATGTTTTTCACTGGATTTTCCATCTATTGGAGTGTGATCAACACACCACAATCCTGTCTATGTTCTGTAGTTTCAGGTTTCCTTTTCCCAGTAACATCTGTTCTAATAAAGGAACACACCTTAATGCTCAAGGAGGTGATGGTATGTTTGCACAATTGCACGGTCTTATAAGTTTATACACACCCAACCTTAAGTGCGTGGAATGGCAGAAGGAAAGGCAATGATTTATATTACTGATGTGCATAGCTGTTCTATTAAAGCTGAACTCCGGGTATGATCTGTATTCTATACTAACACTGGTCCAGCTTGGTACAATGCAAGCACAATTATCTCATACTTGAGGGACCACTGGGGAAGCTAACAATCAATGTAGCAGTCAGTGCTACTACAGTGATTGCAGCAATTTTCCAGCTCCTGTGTGAAAGGCATCTCTTCTGCACACAGGGAGTTGCTTGCTTGGGACCAATGGAGAAGAAACAATGGTGACAGCACTTGTGCGGTAAAATGTGTAGATTTATTGCAGACAGGTGGACCCAACTGGACCATTCATGCGAAAGTGCCTAATAGTGCAATGTTATAGATAACAAGAATAATGTATATATATATATACATACACACACACACATTCCAATTGTGTTGTGATAAGCTTCTGCAGATCCACTACAAGCTGTTTGCACCGACTTCAGTGTACCATCACCTAGACAAAGCACCTACCGTCTGCTTACCAAAAAATTTGACTCCTTAAACCTATAAAGTTACATGCACTTGTCATTTGCAGGATATTTAGTGCCAGTTCACACAGGGGCAGCTTCAAAGTCACCCAATTATCATCCAACTTTGAAGCCTCCCCGCATAGCATGACTTCAGCGCAGCTTGCAAATGACTTCTGTATAAAAGTCAATGCAAGTTGCTCTGAAGTCGCCCCAAAGTAGTACAGGAACCATTTTCTGAATCGGAGGGACTTGAGTCGCTCCTATTAGTCTCCTGACAAGTCGCCCCTGTGTGAACCGGCACTTACAACTACTTTACTCAAGTGACAACACATTTATAGTAGCTTTTTCCTAAGAGTGGCTTTTCACCACTCTGCCTAGTCAGGTACCAATCACAGCAACCCCGAATAAGAATAAAGCATGCAATATGCATTACCAGGACACACTGCGCTACTTTGGGAAAGTAATGTACTTACAGCAAACTTTACTGCAATAAAGTAACAAATAGTTTTCTTGTCCTGGTATTGCACTATAGCGTGCTTTATTCTTTGCATTTACAGGGTCCCCTGTGGTCGGTAGTCGGTACCAGACCAAGCTACTATAATTGCAGTGTTGCTTTTTGAGTGAAGTGGTTGTAAATATTCAGCAGATGACAAGCGCATGTGACCTCATAGGTTTAAGGCGTTAAATTTTCTGGTAAGCAGACGGTAGGTGCTTTATCTTGGTGATGGTACACTGAAGTTGGTGTAAACAGCTTGCAGTGGATCTGCACAGGTTTATCACAACACAGTTTTATTGGATTTTGTTAAGTGAAATGTATGTTTTATGCTTATTATTTATTGTACTAGCACTTTGGAATGCACATATATTAATTAGTTCTCAATATCTATCACAGTATAGCACTTTAATGTGGTACATTTATGATGAATGTTTGTTTGCTTACGTAAGATATTTTGTTTAATTGCAAACTCTTTTGTAAGAGGGGACTTCTGGGGGCTTTGATTTGGGGAAAAATCTTTGCAATTTCATGTAAAGGGGAGCACTGATGTAAGGGGGGGGGGGGGGAGAACACTAATGTACAGAGGGAATGCTGGGGACTCTGATGTGAAAGGGGGGCTCTGGTGTAAAGAGGGAAAAAATGGAGACTCAGAGGTAAGGTGGGAACTATGAGCACACTGATGTAAGGAGGGGATCTTGGTACCCTGATGCATAGAGTAATGGTGGGGACTCTGACATAAGAAGGGATTCTGATGCGCAAATAAAGTGTATGCCGTATGGGGGTGGAAGGTTGCATTGGGGAGGGGTTGGCGAAAGGATGGTGGAGGGGGGGCACCAAAATGCACCTTCGCCTAAGTAGACAAAAATCCTTGCACCGGCCCTGGTTGTGGGTAGTGCGATCCCCAATCGACACCCACACAGGCAAAGCGACAGAGTGTCCACCGGAGATCCGGGGGACCAGACTATCACGGCATCACAAAATTAGTAAGGAAACGTTTGCATGGATACAGTTAAGAAATAACACAATTTATTTAAACAGCAATAAAATATTACTCAACAAGATGCAAAAATACACATGAATAAAAATCCATCACCAGGTACATATTGTTCCCCCAGTCAGAGGGGGGGAGGAGACAAGGAGAAAATAATGTTTAGGTGTCGAGCCACGGACATCTATATTTCTCTACATGTTTCGCGGATATTTAACCGCTTCTTCAGGAGAGATATCTATGGCAGTAAGGAAAAAGGTCAACCGGTAACAAGTAAAGGAAGTGTGCATGTGTGGACACAGCATGAAAAAGTCATTTAATTACACAAATGGGGAAATATACAGTAATCCGCTTACCCATATGCTCAGTCCCACCAGGGGGCGCAACGCTATTGGACAATGCTCCTCGTCGGCAGAGAAGGGGTAGTGTAAGGAGAAGAAATAAAAATCTTGGTGATATGGTACCTGTAACGGTCATGATTATATTGGTATAATTTTAGAAGGTAAATCGCTGGGGAAAAGGACAAAAAGGACAGAGAAAGAGAGGGGGGGGGAGGGAGAGGAGGGGGGGGGAGAAAAGAAAGAGAGGAAAGAAAAAGGACAAGAAGGAGGGGGGAAAAGGAGAGGGGGAGGAGGGAAAACAAAAGAAAAGAAAAAAAGAGGGGGGGGAGAAGAATGAGAAAGGGGCAGAAGAGACATGGGGAAACAGTGACAAGAAGGGGGAGGAAGGGAAGAGAAAAGGAACAGCAGGGGAAGGGGCGGGGATGTGTGAAGTGAGGAGGAGAAAAGGAAAAGAGAAAGACGGTACCAGGGATCCCCAAATTACACCGGTGTGTATAATGAGAGAGCCAGGCTGTAGTTGAGACACACAAACCTGCAATGACTAAATAGTTGATCTTTGAAGGATCCCAGAGAAGTACGCGATGATCACGCATATGCTGTGCAAGAATGTGGACCGCGCTAAAACAACCACGGGTAGTGGCGCCGGTCTAAAGGTAAAAAGGTTCAAAACAAAACATGTATGAATCGGGTAGGGACAGAGGCAAGGCAGCGGCCACGGCTGCAAGCCGTGTCCGTCACCATTCAGAGATATAGAAACCTTAACTCCCCGCCGCCACACGTGGTGTGCGTATGCCCTGGGAACCACTCCAAAACACAAACAAGCAGGGGCGTCCTGCTCATATACCCAACCCACGTGACCCATGTCACGGCCATCGACCGCGCATGACATCATTGGGTCTAGCAGTCCATACCGCGCGTGAGGTAGTCGCGTACGTCGGTACACGCAGGTGTGAGGCCAAAGAGCAGACTGCCCAAGCCTTGTTCTGGGTAAAAGCAGAGAGGGTCTGCTGTGAGCAGACACTAGCGCTGCTTTAGGGCTGCTACAACTCTGCCGGTGGGAACAGGGCCAGCATGAGCGCTATCTAGTGGAAGGGAGAGAAATGGGCATGCGTTCACTTATACACAGTTACATAGAATATTAATCAATGAATTACATTAAAGAAGATACAAACAATAAGCTAGTTACAAATGCAAATGTACTTGTACTATACAGGTGAGTGTAATTAATAACCTGGGAATCGGAGATGCGGTGTGTCCGAGCGACTTGTTCTGAAGGACGTCATATGACATCCAGTCAGGACATGCAGCCCCCGCCCTGCCGTCATTCTGCTATAGGCCGGAAAGGAAGGAGTTAAATTGCTGCAGAGATTACACTGCGGTGCTCCAAAATAAAGAGCTTCTCTCTGCCCTGGGTCCCCTGCTGAAATGGTGGGGCCTAGTGCAGGAGGGTTGGCTGTACCCTCTTATCAGCGGCCCTGACTACAGTTTGTATATTCACATTGTGCCAAGCTGGATCAATGTAACTATACAATACAGATCATGGAGTTTGGTTCAGAACTCCCTATACAATGTCTGTGCAGACGCAGGGGTTCCAGCACACAGAGAAGCAAATGTATTAAAGGATAAGTTCACCTTTGTGAAAAAAATAAAAATAAATGCACGTCTTTTTTTGCAGGTAAGTGTACAGTTATTTTTATTACGAGGAGCCTGCAAAGCATGGCATCTGCTATCAGTAGGGCTCTTGAAGACTGTCATTGTAAGTTGTTTGCTCGTACCTCGTACGGGCAGGCAGTTACACACTAACAGGAATCAATGAACTACCTAGAGCACTCCACAGCACCCTGTTAGTTCACTGAGAACTACAAGCTGACAACTGCAAAGGCTGTCAGCACTTGTAGTTCTACCATTCACAGAACTCTGTAAATGAATGACATGGCCAAGTGGGCAGAGCCCCGCATTGATGCGCTTATAATTGTGATCACGTGCGGGGAAGAAGATCCCCAGCTCTCTGTCACAACGGTGGATTGGGAGAGGGGGTGCTGCAACAGTAAAATGTTACATGTTATACCCTGAATATGGGTGTAACCGGTTATGAAAGGTGAACTTAAACATCTACTTCAGCTCTGTGTATACTACAGAGCATGGGGGGGGGGGCGCATGTCCATAATGGGGGTGGTAGTGACACAGCCCCAAATTATCCACAGTGGCTCAAAAGTGGAATGGTCCAGAAATATTTAGACAGGATAAAGGTGAATAAAGCACCTGGACCAGATGGCATCCACCCACAGCTCTCAGCTCTGTCATTCTAAAGCCATGGTTTCTAATTTTTAGGGACTCCTTAATGACTGGAATAGTACCACTGGATTGGCGTAGGGCCAATGTGGTGCCCATATTTAAAAAGGGATCAAAGTCTTTACCAAGTAACTATAGACCTGTTAGTTTAACTTCTATAGCTGGGAAGATACTGGAGAGTTTATTAAAAGATCACATAGATGAGTTCTTGTTGGATAAAAAGATTTTAAGCAACAGACAGCATGGATTCATGAAAGACAGAAGTTGTCAAACAAACCTGATTTCTTTTTATGAGGAGGTAAGTAAAACCTTAGACAGAGGGGTGGCTGTGGACGTGGTGTACTTGGATTTTGCGAAAGCGTTTGACACCGTTCCCCACACACGGCTAATGTGTAAGGTAAAGACTACAGGCTTGGAAAGATCAATTTGTAAATGGATAGAAAACTGTCTAAAAGACCGAATTCAGAGAGTAGTGGTTAATGATCCTTACCCTGAATGGTCTAAGGTTATCAGTGGTGTACCCCAAGGTTCAGTGCAGATGACACCAAGCTAAGCAGTGGAATAGCGTCCTTACAGGATTTACTTCCCCTAATGTTGGGGCATTGCCTACTTCCAATGCCCACGGTCTGGCCCCCCTGAATCCTAAAGCACAGGAAATTGGCCCTTCGTTTGGAAAGTTTGAAGATCCCTGTGGTAGATCATAAGCTTAAAGTGGTTGTAAAGGCAAAAGGTTTTTCTTTTATCTTAATGCATTAAGGTAAAAAACCTTTTGTGTGTAGCAGCCTCCCCAGCACCCCCCAATTACTTACCTAAACCCCATCTCTCTCCAGCGATGTCCACGAGTGTCTAAGCCATCCAGGACACTCGTCCTGATTGGCTGAACCACTTGGGAGGATTATGTCCAGAGCAGAATTTAATGGTGGAATATTTGACGTATAGGAGGGATCTCTTTACCACATCACAGCTGCCGTTTGGCTTGTTTGGACCTCTCTTATGGGGGTCTGAGCGTTCCATTAAGGGTCAGTGTGTACAAGTGCTGGTGAAGGCTCTCTTTCTGCACAGATTTCTCCTCTAATATCTCCATTCACCTGCCTGACTATTGGACTATATGACACTTAGCTGACTTTTGTCCCCACAAGGACTATATGCTCTTTCTATATGGTTTCCATAGGACTTTTGCCTCTACAAGGATTACATGTTGTTACTGTATGGCAAATGATTTTATATGGATTGTGTCTATGAGTGGACATTTCTCTAGCGCTGCACCTTTCTCCCTATTACATTATTGATGTTGTTCCAGCATTTTTTGTGCATAGCTGCTTTTTCCATTTGAACTACCTTACTCCATAGCGCAGTGGCTACCTATATGTGGTTCCTTCAACAAAGGCTTGGTGAAAGTCATCTCCTCTGATGGGCAGGATTGAATGTCATTAACACCTTGCTCTTGATTGTCCCTCAGTAGGTGATACTTGATATCGATGTGTTTGGTCCTATGATTGACCCTTTCTGATTGCTTAAGCTTTATACATCCCTGGTTGTCTTCAAAAATGGTAATTGGTTTTGACATGTCTATCCCAATGTCCACAAAAAGCTGACAAATCCATATCGCTTCTTGACATGCGTGTGCTTCTGCAATGTATTCTGCTTCAGTTGAAGATAGAGTGACAGTTGCTTGCTTTCGACTAGACCAATTTATGGTTCCTTCCAGTGGCGGCTGGTGAAGTTTTAGGATGGAGGGGCACCAGGCCCCACCCTTCCTTTTTGACCCATCCTACATCTAATAAGCCCCACCCCCTATAGAATCCACCCACTACGTCCCCTGTATTCCACATATTGTGTCAGGAGTACACAGCTCAGCATCACAGGACAGAGTATACAGCTCAGCATCACAGGACACAGTATAGAACTCAGCATCACAGATAGGGTATATAGCAGCCAGTATCACAGGACACAGTATACAGCCCCCAGAATCACAGGTAGGGTAAATTTCAGCCAATATCACAGGTGGGGGTAAATTGTAGCCAGTATCACAGGTGGGGGTAAATTGCAGCCAGTATCACAGGCGGGGGTACTTTGCAGCCAATAACACAGATGGGGGTACTTTGCAGCCAGTATCACAGGTGGGGGTAAATTGCAGCCAATAACACAGGTGGGGGTACTTTGCAGAGACCCCCCCCCCCCCGGAGTCGGGACAAGTCCCGCACTTACCCCATCTAATAGGCAGGCAAGCAGGAGTGTGCAGAGATCATCATGTGGCCAGCGGCTGTCATTGTGCAGAGATCGGCATGTGGCCACCTGCTGCTGTCATTGTGCAGAGATTGGCATGTGGCCAGCGGCAGTCATTGTGCAGAGATCGGCATGTGGCCAGCGGCTGTCATTGTGCAGAGATCGGCATGTGGCCAGCGGCTGTCATTGTGCAGAGATCGGCATGTGGCCAGCGGCTGTCATTGTGCAGAGATCGACATGTGTCCAGCGGCTGTCATTGTGCAGAGATGAGCATGTGGCCAGTGGCTGTCATTGTGCAGAGATCAGCATGTGGCCAGCGGCTGTCATTGTGCAGAGATCGACATGTGGCCAGCGGCTGTCATTGTGCAGAGATCGGCATGTGGCCAACGGCTGTCATTGTGCAGAGATCGGCATGTGGCCAACGGCTGTCATTGTGCAGAGATCGGCATGTGGCCGGCTCTACCAATAGGCGGAGTAGGCGGCCGCCTAGGGTGCACTGCCGCCTAGGGGCGCCTGGCCACTGTTGATCTGTCCAGAGTGGACACGGGTAGAATATGTCGAAGTGGTCGCGGTTAGTTATTTCGGAGTGGACACCGATAGTTTATGTCGGAGTGACCCCCCACCCCCGTCTCCCCCCCATAAACCGTCTAGTCATTGATAAAGATATATGTAAACGTTTACCGTACACTGTTATGTTAGAGTAATAGAGTCAGTCTGTCACAGTCAAAAATGTACTTAGTTACGTCTCGTCGGTCACTGTCTAGTTGTCACCGGTCCGCGGGGATCCGCCGTCACGTGGGATCCGCCGGCGGATGAGGCGGATAACCATCTCGGCCGGTGTACGGCTAGAGACGTGTTACTGTCGGCAACCGGTGTACGGCTAGAGACGTGTTACTGTCGGC
>BLSH010545509.1:28177-39497 GCA_018402905.1 Glandirana rugosa | reverse complement strand
CCCCCCCCCCCCCCCCCCAAAAAAAAAAAACAATTATATTATTTCACTGTGTTCAACAGCTGCAGTGCTGTGAGCATTTTCTTCTTTCCTGTTTCATAACCTATTAAAGTGGTAGTAAACCCTCCTGTCATTTTCAGCCAAGGAAGCTGCCATCTTGGCCTCTGTTTAACCTACAACTGCCATGATGCTGCACATGTGATCAGCTATGACACCAGCCATTGGATGGTTTGACAGTTTGGTTTAGAGCACAACCAATGGGAGTGTTACATTTGCGGCACGTGCCGGAAATTTAACTGGTTTTTAAACTGTTAAATGGATGGGTTTACTACCGCTTTAACCTACATCCTAAGTTTGTTTAAGGTGTTTTTAATCTATATTTTATCAAAAGGCTCTCTCTCACTTTTTCTTTTGCGCTCGCTCTCTCAAAAAAATAAAAAAAAATTTCTCCACCTTCTGTGTTCCATTGCTGAGATTTCCCTTAATTTCCTGTCCCATAGCTAAACAGGAACGGAGAGGAAATCCCTGAAAATTAAGGGAATTCCTTGGAGAACACCCAGGTCACCAGAACTATTGTCCCCGTTGGAAGATTTTCCCCTCCATTTGCTTTTCTGGGACATCCCAAATTTTGGGGATTCTCTTTTAACCTTCATAGATAATGGTAAACTGGACAATGAATCTCCTTAATGGGGCACAGACAACAATAAAAACTGACAGGCATTCTAACCCCTCTCCACTCTATCCAAAACTAAAAAAAAAGTTTTGCCTTTTAGCTCTACTTCACAGCTATGCTCCAGGAAACTTGCACCTTGCTTCCAGGGTTAATTGTTTGCTTAGTTCTAGCGGGCATTGAAAATTAGATTTACTTGCCTGTTCCTTCAGGCTGCAAGACTGGTCCCCACAGCATCTTCTCCCTCATACACCAGCAGTTTTTGGTTTTGGCGTCACAGCCAATGCCGGATCTATAGCCCTTCATTGGACACCAGGACTGAGGGGAGTCCACTGCCAGAGCATGAGGGGTGCCGTCAGCTGGGGGAGCCGATGATCGGGTAAGAAAATGCTTTTAATCTCCCCTAAATTAAGCAAGTAATTAACCCTTGCAGTGGGAGCACATCCCTACTGCAAGGAAGTTTCCTGGGGTTGTGCTTTTACAATTACATTGATTTAACCACCATAATATAATAAAGTAGTGATCTAGTTGCCTATCTTAATACCACTAACATGCGCACACACTTTCCTTTGTCATTCTTTCCACCCCAACCCAGCCTTAGAATTTGGCCATTTTTTTTTTTTTTCCATTAGAAAATTTTTATTGGAAGTATATATTCAGTACAATATACTCGGCAAACATAAGTCAAGATGATGTTACATACAAAATGGGATCGGTTAAAACATGCCTTAATTATGACAGTACAATGCTCGCATGGTTATGTTTACTTAAGAATGCTGCCAGAATTTGGCCATTTTTGCTGGTATGATGCTCGGGTACATTTCCCTTGTATTTTGGAAGGACGTTGTTAACTATACCAAGAAAGAATTCTCTATCTGGAGCCATTGAGTCTTTACTGTACAGTAGATTTGCTTTCTCGGCATGGTAAAATAGCAACGGTAGCAATCTTCTTGAGTCAGTGTTTGGTACATTATGTGCTACATCCTACATGTAATGGGACCTAATGCTTTGGTCATTTTAGGCCAGGTCTTGGTGGACTACAAAAAAAGGGGAAAATTACCTGCAAAACTAGAGCTCTTATACTACTTTGACAGACCATGTCTCCTACCTTCCTTCTGTTCCAGCACTGCAACTTGTGTTGGTGTGTTCTGTATTTGATATTTTTTGGAGTGTTGGTGTTCCCCACCATATGCTGAAGTTCTATCTAGGAGAGGTGACGTCGAGGTTGGAGGATGGAACCATGGCACTTGGTGAGGGACACAGACATCCAAAACTCCAGTGCTGTCGAATGCCAAAGAGGCCAATGGGATTCAGCAGCACTGGAACAACGGGCAGTTAGGAGAAACAACCCACCAGAATATAAGTCCTCCTCTTTTTTCATATTTGTTGAAATGCTGCCAGTAATGTTCCTCATCTACCCCCTTGCCAAACCTATTGCAGCTTTTTTTGGGCTGAACAAAGTAGTCTGAATAGGCTTCCTTCTTTTTTTTTTTTTTTTCTCTCCTTTTTTTTTTTAATCATTATGTAGTTATGTTATTATAGGTTATGTAGAAATACACATGATTTTTTGTAAGAATAACATCTTGTAATTTTCAGCAAAAACATTTGCATTCATTGTGAACACGCGGCATCCACAGATGAAAGCCAGAATAGAAGGCGGTATGAATGATGCCATCTCCTCCGTTTTGGGAGAAAACTACTTTTTACAGGCGAGTTATGAAAGACACACTGGTTTGCTGCTGTTCTCCCTTATTGGTTTTGTCTTCATTGCTCAAACACAGAACCCTTCATAGCATCCAAACTACATGCTACACATACACTGGGATGGATGAAACTTATTTAAAAAAACTAAAAATGATCCAGCGCTGAGAGTTTCAGTCTTGTGGGACAGCATGGCCAAGTTGGTAACCTTCCTTTTCTCTATTGCTGTTAAAGTGGTAGTAAACCCATCCATTTAACAGTTTAAAAATCTGTTACATTTCCGTCAAGTGCCGGAAATGTAACACTCCAGTTGGTTGTGCTCTAAACCAAACTGTCAAACCATCCAATGGCTGGTGTCATAGCTGATCACATGTGCAGCATCATGGCAGTTGTAGATTAAAGAGAGGCCAAGATGGCAGCTTCCTTGGCTGAAAATGATAGGAGGGTTTACTACCACTTTAAATGACAGCCAGGTCCCCTCCCGTCTTGAGCTTGTGACTGGATAATGGAGGAGCAGCTGTAGACAGATGAGCTCATCCATCTGCTCACTCCACCTGCCAGCTTGTTCTGTGGGACTGTCTTCTGGCTGTGTAACGGAGGTAGACCAGCCTTGTAGAACTCTGTGGGGCTTTACTGTGCCAGGAGACTGGAGCCTTTCACTGCTGAATGTAGGAAAACATTGGTGATCGTGGCTATCTTCACTCCGTAAGCAGTCATCAGGTGGGATCATAAGTTCAGGGCAAAAAGAGTGAACGCACTTAATAATTTTTTTTTCTTTTTTTTTTAAAGTGGAATTTTCACCTTCCAAAGCTGTGTGTATGCACATATAATCTCTCCCGGCAGACTGAAAGTGTACTTATTCTTCAATACATTCTTCATGCATAACTACATTCATTTTGGATTCAGCGTTCAACTGGAGAAAAATAAAAAATAATATACACATACACCTACCTAATATTCATCACCAAACCCTTCTTTTTTTTTTTTTTTTTTTTTTTTTCTTGCTAACACATGATTTTTTTTTTAGTGAATGCAGCCTCTTTTAAGTGTTCTAGTGGTGTGATTTTTGGCTTCATTTTACACTTTTATTTGCATAACACAACAAACCTACATTTTGTTAAAAGGTCAGCTACGTGTTCTCAGCATTGCCTAATGTACTCGACTGTCAGAACATATCAATCTGCACACCGTGGCAGTTACATTCTGTGCAGTCTGTTTTGGAGCTCTTATGACTTGACTAATCAGAGCACTGTGGTGTAGTTGGAGGCTCAGGCTAGACGCAAGTGGCAATTTCATGATGTCAGATACAGCTTGTTCAAGCAAATGTCTTACGTGAGATGCAAGTTGTAACAGAGTGTGCCCCCAAACACACGCACACAGGTGTTTCATTGCATCAAGAAGGTTATTCACTTTTCTTTACTGTTAAGATCTTTTAATTTTTTTTTTTTTGGTGTGTTTTTGTGTTATTATTTTATTTATTTTTTTAAATGTCAATCTGGACATTCCTGGTCTAGTCCCCTTTCCCAACTGCTTTTTCTCACTTCACATTTAGGATCCATTTACTTGATGTGATGCATAAATCCAACTGCGTTGGCACAAAGCATTACTTTGTATAAAGGCAAAGGGGTTGATTTACTAACGGCAAATATATACTGTGCACTGCAGGCGCAGTTGCTCCAGTTTAGTAAATAAAGAGACTCTTCACTTTGCAAAGACTACCCAATCACATGCAAGGGAAATAAAAAAAACAGCATTTTTGCTTGCACATGATTGCATGATAGAAATCAACAGAGATCCCCCTCATTTTAAGAGCTGCCCCTCAGATCTAGAGCAACTGCACTTGCTGTACACAGTGTATTTGGCTTTAGTAATCAACCTCATTGTATTGCAATTAAAGTGTACGTTCACCCTTTCAGAAAAAAATGAAAAGGTGAACTAGCACTTTACTCCTGTGGTCCTCGTTGAACTTCCCTCCAAGAGTGCAGAGCTACCAGTGCCCATGCAGCCAGTGTGGCAGTCAGGGATTGGAAATGCCTGCTCTTCTCCCACCTTCTTTCTTCAGGGCTTCTGGGATGGATCTGAGTGATTTTGATTGGTCAGCCTGGCACAGAGTATCACTCTGATCTGTCCTGGGAGCCCTGCAGAAAGAAGAGCAGGGATTTCGGATTCTGGGCTGCTACACCGGCTGCGTGGGTACGAACGGCTCATCGCCCTTGTAGAACACGGAAAGGGGGTAGGTGTAGGGTGTTTAGTTCACCTTTTTCTTTTTTCAAAAGATTAACCCTTTAACGCATAAAGAATCAGACGCAGATTTTTTATTTATTTATTTTTGCGGCCAGCCACATCTCAAGGCATGTGTGTTGTGGTGGGCTGCACCACAATATGTTGTCCACTACTCTAACAGTTTGAGGAACCAGAATGGATAGCTCTGCGGTGTGTCCATTGTGTTAAAGCACATTTTACCATCTGTTACCACAATGCATAACTGATTCTGGCCTTCTAGTATATTCATGCAGCTTCACCTGCTGTGATTTTACCAATAAAGTGTAATGCTTACATTTTTGATACTGTAAAATTGTGCACTGGTATCATACATTGGACATGGCTTAAGTGTGCACAGGCATTTAATTTCTGATTCTTACATTGACATTTTTACATTTCTCCTGATGGCATTTGGGGGTCCGCCTTCCAACTGTTATATTTCTTATACATTCACTTGAGGGACCGATTTTTAAAATGGGTAGTTGCTATCACTAGAAGTATTCTGCAGTGTAACTCCATAATCCTTGCTGGATTTTATGGCCTACTCATAAAGTGAGGGTTGCAGCACTGAGCATGGAAAAACTGAGTTTTCTTTAACACATTGGCTCTCCTCCAATCATGCTCTCAAGTCGCGTGATTTTGACAGGTTGCATGACCAGGCTTTCCTTCCATATGTTTTTTGTGCTGCTCCATTAATAGTGCTCTACTAATCAGAGTTCTGTAGCAACCTGAGCTCTAAGCACACTTCTAAAGTCCATCCCTGTGTAGGGCTAGACTTTATTTTTTCTAATGCCCCAAGTTGGGCTTTAACCTAAAGTAATTTTCGATACAACTGTCACCTTTCCATGCTTGCTCTTTCATTGTGTTCAGTATAGACATTTTCTAGATCAGTCTCTAGAAAGGTTAACATGTAAGCTCATGCAATGCTGCACATGCCAATTGAAACTGGGTATTTGGCCATTTGGCATTAGTCCTTCTATATCATTATTTTATGGTTCTAGTAGCACAACAATAATTAGATCTTTTTATTTTGTTTTGTTTTTTTTTCAGTTCAATTTACAAAATTCAATAAAAGACTACCTTGAAAGACAAAACTTTCAGTTGATTGAAGACAACCTGAACTTTTCCTTCACGTTCAAGCTTGACGTGTTTCTCGATGTGTTCTACTTGCTGGGCAGGAGCAAAAAGAGCTGCGATGTGACTGGGAGGATTTTGAGCTTGTATTGCACCAACAATGAGAAGAAAGAGAGAGTGAAGGCATTCCTGTCGAAAATGACCTGCCCGCTGATAAAATTGGGCAACAGCTTTGAACATGACCGAAGGCCCAGCCTTTATTCTCTTGGTAAGCCGAAGCAGCAAGACCTTTTGTGTGAACATGTAAAGAGTCCTAGAGCATTCTCAGTGTGTTCATGTCCCCTCATTGCTTCTAAAGAGATTGGAGCTGGTTGTCCAATCCTTTTCTGCTACGTCCAGCAGTGGTGTATCTGCTCTTATGATGGCCTGTTTTTGGGGGACAAGTATGGCTCTTGTTTTAAGGGAAGAACTGCAGCTGAAACTTGGTGTATGCAAGTAAAATTGTTTGCTGGCTTCTTGGTTGGACTGACCAACTCTGGCAAAGAAAAAAAATAGTTGTACCATAGCGCTCTGGTCTTTTGTTGTCCTATGGCTTGGATGGTTATAAATTAATCCATTATTATACCTTTCCGAAATAAGCTGGGACTGGTGGTTATTCGCCATCTTTTATTTTTCTGAAAGCTTCCATCTACTGACCTATTCCATGGCATAGCGATGTGTGGCCCCACAATAGCTACTTTTTGATGTCTGTTTCTCCATTTCTACCTTATCAGATGAGGGGCCCTAGACTACATAGGCTACCTTTGTAGTCGAGCTCCATTGTGCCCTACAGCAATATGAACGATCTCCATCAAATTGGCATCAGTGGGTCACATTCATATCTGTGTGTTTTCAGCTGGTGCGCTTTTTGTAAAGGGTCAGGGACTTTTTTGCCTGCAGCAGGTTGTGTTTTTGGTTCCATAGACTTCAGTGGAAATGCATAATAAAAAACACAGCATTTGCGTTTTTTGATGCATTTCCACTGCATTTTTGCTGGTCACTCCTGCATGACCACACACCTCCCCAAAACTCTTCAAAAACATGTCAAATACCAAATGCACTAGGAAAACACATCAACCGCAGCCAACATAGATGTGAACCTTGCCTAAGTGCGGAGTCCTCTTGTGATTAATACATACATTGTAATAAGAGACTTGAATTCAAGTCCGAGCTGGAACAGGTAGCTGATTCTACGAAATTGCTGCTACCACTATATGCAGTTCCATGCTTTGCCAATCTCTTAACCCTTCCTTCCATTCAGGGTCCTATAGTCTTCATGTTTGTGTATTTTAAGTGTATGTAAATACCAACAATTAATAAAAATCATTGGATAAGAAAGGTCAAGTATTTCAAAGAAATTACAAAAGCCAACATTCTGAATGTATAGCAAATAGTATGCTCCAGTTTTATACAATAATACAAAAAAGTTTGAATTTCCAGTAAGTACAAAAATATACCATGCGGTAACACAATGCGGTTATATAAACGCGAACATACATCCATCCCACTCCTCCATTAGTATCCCAAGTATAGGGATGGTATTAAAATGGGATATCAATATAACATTCCTTCCCACTCTCTGCTTGTATAGTGAGGGTAGGGCAGAGCAAAGTAAACATTGACTGTAACCTCATGAGCTAGGTTTCACACCTACAGAGTGCAAGCCCATATCTATCATATATTCCACATTATGCTGTGATTGTCGACCCAAGGACCATAGGTAAAAAAACAAAAAAAGGAAGAAGAAACTATAAAAATAGAACAAAGTGCACCCTGTCCAGTTGAAATATGGACTGTCTGATTTGTCTCATGAGCAATCTGTAAGGTATTTAATCCAGGGATCTGGATTTTTTTCAAACAAGGCAAGTTTGTCATGCAAAATTGCTGAAAAGTGTTATTTGGCCATAATCCGGGATGTTTGGCCTTCACTGGATTAAACAAACAATTCACTTTTTTCTTTGCTCCTTTTTTAGTCAAAAAGATTAGAGGGGAGGTATACTGTAGTCCTACTGCACTTCCTGTCCTAAGGTGAAAACCTGCTTCTTGAGCCCGTATTCACACAAGCTTTTTTCAGCTTGTTTTTCTTATGATTGACCACACTCCATATATACAGAATTCCATTTCTATTGTCTGTTCATACTTGTAAGCTCAGTCACTCTACACTCAAACAAGTAAACATGCTTTTTATGAGCATATTTAGGAATTTTTGTCTCAATAGACCTCAATGTGTATGCATTTTTGCTCCTGGTAAAAATCCCATCTTTCTAAGAATTGCTTTACTAATGCCTTGCCCAGGAAGTTTGGTATACGTGCAAAAGCTTGTAAAATGCCTGAAAAATGCTTCAAGATCACTAGGAATATGCTCTGCTTAGGTGTGAATGCAGGCTTACTGTTCTAGTACAGTGAGCATTGTCCCACTGATAGGACGTGTGCTGCTGGCAGGATCACCAGGGGAAAATAAAGGTAGACTAATGTTTCTCCCACATCTAAAAATGGTAAGGTGGAATATGGCACAACAGTGCAAAAATGACACATTGTGCATAAGTTTAGGCTTAACAACAACTTCACTGATCAGCCATGATATAATGACCACCCACCATAACCCATTGAGGCATGGACTACTAATCTGCTGAAGGTATGCTATGGTATCTGGCACCAAGCCATCAGTAACAGATCCCTTCAGTCCTGTAAGTTGTAAGGTAGGGCCTCCATGAATAAAGCACATCCACAAATTATTGGATTGAGATCTTAATTTGCAGGCCAAGTCGTCGCCTCAGACATGTTGTGGACCTCAAAACCATTCTTGAATTCATCAGACCAGGTCACCTTCTTCCATTGTGGTACTGTTCTGATGATCAAGTGTCCTTTGTAGGTGCTTTTGGCTGTAGACATGGGTTAGCATGGGCACCCTGACCAGGTTTGCAACTACGCAGCCCCCATATGAGAAACTGCAACGTACTGTGTGTTCTGACACCTTTCTATTGGAACCAGCATTCACTTTTTCAGCAATTTGAGCTACAGTAGCTCTTCGATTGGATTGAACAGGCCAGCCTTTGTTCCCCGTGTGCACCAGCGAGCCCTGGCCGCCCAGGACCCTGTCGCCAGTTTGTCTGTTTTCCTTCTTTGGGCCTTTTTTCGTAGGTCCTTACCAATGCAAACTGAGAATATCCAACAAGAGCTGCAGTTTTTGGAGTTGCTCTGACCCAGTGGCCATAATGTTATGACTGATCGTTGTACACTAGTGTTTAACTTTTGGTTATTGGGTAAATTCTGTAACCTACATATTCTTACCAACAGCTGATCTATAATGTATAAATAAACTGCTGTATGTAGACAGAAAATATTAGGGGTTTTACTTTTTAAAATTAACATGCTAAAAGTAGAATTTTTAATTTTTTTTTTAATATTTTCTTTTTCTTTTTTTAGATGTAATCGTGGAAGATGCATTTCCACCTGAGGAGGTTGTTGTCAGGGATACTGAACCAGTCCTGCCAATAAGTCCATGAAGCAAAACCAGCGAAAGACAGGCTTTACATGACGTCAATGCCAGCCTGAAACTTTGAATTACATATAAAGGGAATTTCGGATGGTAATGTGTCAAGGTGCTTTTGGAAGAACAGAAATCTCTGGATAAAGTTCTCCCTTTTTTAGTAGAAAGGCTTCTTTCCTGAACCAGAATGAGGTCTGTTGTTGTACCTTAGTGTCCTTGGCGCATGCTGTGGAGGATACTGGACTGCGCTTCTGATACGGCAGACTATGGCGGCAGAATGTTTTCTACACTACTGTGCCGGGTTCCAGCAAATGCTATAGTTTTTGTCTGAGTGAATTAAATCTTCTATCAGTCTTGTATGAAAAAAATGTTAAATGCAAGCATGCTTGGGATAGATCAACAGAGTTCTAGTCTAATCGCTAGCAGGTGTTCACAAAAGGAGCTAATACTAGGTACAATCTACATTTTTCCTTCTTTCTTTTCCATGGAAAATTCCCAAGTTTGTGACGTCTCTCACAATTGCTATGGGTGTGACAATACACAAATTGATCATATGAATGGAATGCATTGTACCACTGCTATGCAGATACCGAAACAACTCTTCGGCATCATTTTACACCAGTGCACCAGGGACAGTAAAAATAGGTAGTTCAGCCATTGTTTTACCATCCCTGACTGCCTAGCCACAAGTTAAAATGTCATGGTGGCAGTTATACCTCCTGTTGCCTTTGGGCGGTGGTCGTATTGCTTCCTGAATGCCTGGCAACCTCTGATCTGAAAATGATCTACAACAGATTGTTTTTCAGAGACTGGTAGAAATTGCTGTCCATCTACGTGAGGGGGTCTCTAAACTTCCTAAACAAAGGGCCAGTTAACTGTCCTTCAGACTTTAGGTGGGCCAGACCATGGCCATCAGGTGTAGACAATGTCCCATTTTTGGCGTCATTGTGAACTGTGCCCCATCGTTGGCACCATTAGGAGGGCCACATCCTGCCCTTGAGCCGCAGTTTGGAGACCAATGATCTATGCCCCTTCAGACTTTCCATAAAGTGACATATACTATTGTAAATTTGCAATTTTATATTGGAGTCAATAAAACAAGGATGTTTTGGTGGAGCTTGGTGGGTTGAGTTGTCTTCTGGCTTCATCTGTGTATTTGATACTCCCTTACTCCCTCCCTGCTGTGTTTATAAGCACTCTTAGTTGTGGGTGTTCCTTCACGCTTTTTTGTTTTCTAGTTCCCCCTGTTATATTTTCTTAATATAAATTGAATAAAACGGTCAATGTAGAGAGTGGGAACCCCTCATAATGGCCCCAGATATCTCACCAATAGAGACCCATCAGAAACTGTCAGTATGCTTACCGACAGCTGGAATACCAATATTTGGTGGACGGACTCTATAGTCATGTACAGAACTATCCAGTCCTGAGATTTATGCAGCTCTGCCATACAGCACAGCACTGTCTAGCCGCAGAGAGGATCTGATCTTTCTGTACTGCACTTACAGGTCCCATCCCGTCTAGTGACTGGACATAGAAAGGAGAAGCAGCATGGCAATAAGTTCATGTCACCCTGCTCTCTCCTCCAATTGGCTTATACCATTTGCGGCTGCTCCCCCTCAAGTTTTGCTGTTTAGTAGACTGCAGGAAGGTGATAAAAAGTCAAATTAGCTAGTTACACTACATGCATTAAAAATACATTTAATGTGTTCATGAATACAGAACTGCATTAAAGTGGAGGTCCATTGCCGCGTTGATAATTAAAAGTCAGCAGCTACACATACAGTAGCTTCTGACTTTTAACTTAAGGACACTTGCCTATCCTGGAGTCCAGCGATGTCAGCACTGACTGCAATCTTCAGATTGGCTGGTCGGGTACAGCCATCGCCATTGCGGGTAAGGGAACCAACCCGGCAGTGGAGCCTGCCGGCTTCACGGCCGGGCACCTACTGCGCATGTACAAACCTGCTGTGCTCCGTCAGTGGCGTGGAGGAGGGAGGAAAAGGGAGCCAGGCTGCTGATGTAATTTGCCGTGGCCCAGGCTCCTGGAAGTGGGAAAGGGATACCTGTTAAAGCAAGACATAAGT
>BLSH010545509.1:0-14952 GCA_018402905.1 Glandirana rugosa | reverse complement strand
CCGATACTTACCGTAATTTTCCTTTCCTGATGGACTCCATGGCAGCCGGAGTTCCCACCCTTGGTTGTGGAGGAGGAGCTATTTACAGAACACAGGTGCGGGCCATGAGGCTAAATTTATGGTAATGGGGTCCTATGGGAGTGAGGAGGGCGGGGTTAACCCACACGTAGGCTGCCATGGAGTCCATCAGGAAAGGAAAATTACGGTAAGTATCGGATAGGAATTTTCCATTTTCTTTGTTTCTGTCATAACATTTTGCAAATTAGTAATTTTTCTTTGTACATTTTGGCCAAAATTTATACTGCTACCAATCTTTGGTAAAAATAACCCAAAGAAGTGTATATTATTTGGTCCTTGTGTAAGTTATAGAGTCTACAAGCTATGGTGCCAATCATTGAAAATTGATCACACCTGATATACTGACAGCCTATCTCATTTCTTGAGACACTAAAGCCTCGTACACACGGGATGACGATCGTATACAACAGGTCGTATGAACGACCGTTGTATTCTAAATAGATTGTTCGTATGCGCGATTAGAACAGCCGACGTACAACGGTCGTACAAGGGGAGTTGTATGAGCAGACTAGAAAACTTGGTCGTACCAACAAGCGGTCATACGACCGTTGTATCGTGTGTACAGAGCAGTTGGTACAACAAGTTGTATTGTGCAAAACACGCATGCTCCGAAGTCAGGAACGGCCGGATGCTAATTACATGCACCTGAACGTTCTTTCTGTGGTCATACGATCGTGTAGTGCAGTCAGTATGCAAGTTACATTATCCAACATATGATTTGAGACGATCGTAAGTACGATCGTCGTCCCATGTGTACGAGGCTTAACAAGCCAGGAAAGTACAAATACCCCCCAAAATACCCCCTTTTTGGAAAGTAGACATTCCAAGGTATTTAGTAAGCGGCATGGTGAATTTTTTGAAGTTGTAATTTTTTCCCACAATTCTTTGCAAAATGAAGATTTTTTTTTTCTTTTTTCACAAAATTGTCATTGTAACAGATTATTTTTCACACACAGCATATGCATACCACAAATTACACCCCAAAATACATTCTGCTACTCCTCCTGAGTATGGAGATACCACATGTGTGAGACTTTTACACAGCCTGGCCACATACAGAGGCCTAACATGCAGGTAGCGCCGTCGGGTATTCTAGGGACATAAATTACACATCTAATGTCATGACGACCTATCACATTTTTGAAGGCCCTGGAGCACCAGGACAATGGAATAGCCCACAAAATGACCCCATTCTGGAAAGCAAATACTCCAACTAATAATCTATAAGGCATAATGAGTCTTTTGAACGTTTCATTTTTTTCCAGTCGTTTTTGGAAAATGTGGGGGAAAAAAATGAAACCGCATTTTTTTTTTTACACAAAGTTGTCCATTTATAAGATATTTCCAACACATAGCAAAAATGACACCCCAAAATACATTCTGCTATTCCTCCTGAGTATGGCGACACCACATGTGTGACACTTTTACACAGCCTGGCCACATACAGAGACCCAACATTGAACTAGCACCTTCAGGCGTTCTACAAGCATAAATTACAACCAAATATGTGAGACTTTTACAGGTGATGTTTACTCATGGGTGTGGCGGTCACTGACAGGTGATTGGCGGTGGTCACTGATGGGTGACGGGTGACTGGCGGTGGTCACTGATGGGTGACAGGTGTCTGGCAGTGGTCACTGATAGGTGATGGGTGACTGGCAGTGGTCACTGATGGGTGACAGATGACTGGCGGTGGTCACTGATAGGTGATGGGTGGCTGGCAGTGGTCACTGATGGGTGACGGGTGTCTGGTGGTGGTCACTGATGGGTGACTGGTGGTGGTAACTGATGGGTGATGGGTGACTGGCGGCGGTCACTGATAGGTGACTGGCGGTGGTCACTGATGGGTGCCGGGTGTCTGGTGGTGGTCACTGATGAGTGATGGGTGTCTGGTGGTGGTCACTGATGGGTGACTGGTGGAGGTCACTGATGGGTCACTGGCGGTGGTCTCTGAAAGGTGATGGGTGACTGGTGATGGTCACTGATGGGTGTCTGGTGGTGGTCACTGATGGGTGACTGGTGACTGGTGGTGGTCACTGATGGGTGACTGGCGGTGGTCACTGATGGGTGCCGCATGTCTGGTGGTGGTCACTGATGGGTGACGGGTGAATGGCGGTGGTCACTGATGGGTGACTGGCGGTGGTCACTGATGGGTGATGGGTGTCTGGTGGTGGTCACTGATGGGTGACTGGTCATGGAGACTAATGGGTGATGGGTGACTGGTGGTGGTCACTGATGGGTGATGGGCCATGGTCAGCGACATGCCGCGGTCACTGACGGGTGACAGGCCACGGTCACTGACGGGTGACAGGTGCACTTTATGATGGTAGTATGATGACAGGTACACTTTATGGGGGCATATGGGGTGACTGTTGGGTGACAGATGCATGCGGGGGGATATGACAGTGTGTGTTTTTACTATACAGATCAGTAACTCACTGATCCTAGCTCTTCTCTCCTCACACTGGACACTGTGTGAGGTGAAAAGAGCTGGTAACAGTGAGTTACCGCTTTGTTTACATTGCATGTGATTGGCTGTGAAGTAGATCACAGCCGATCACAAGGTACCAGTGTCGGTGACAGGCAGTGTTCCCTGGGAACACGCCGCCACCGACACGCACGCGCAGTGCGCTCCCAATCGCGCGCATGGGGGAAGTGCCATTTGTGATCGGCTGTGACTTCGTCACGTGGTAAACAGCCATGGCCAATGGCTGTTCACCCCCGTCGGTGACACGGTGTGTTCTGGGGACATGCCGACACCGACAGAGCCGGATGCGCGCCCGATCGCATGCAATCCCAGCTTAAAGAGCCGACGTCATATGACGTCCGCCCAGAACGAGAGCCACACCGCTCCGCCGTCATTTGACGGTGGGCGGTAGGCTAGTGGTTAATGTAGGCGTTTTTGCTGTGGCCAATAGAAACCTGTGTAAGGTGTGGAGAGATGCTAGAAAAGTGGAGGGGAGCCGCTGTTTGAGCTGAAAATGCCTGGTTGGATGCAAATGCACTGTTCAGGCGTTTTCCATTGAAGTCGATGGGGACAAAAACACTAAAATCTGCCGGAAAAGTAGCTCATGTACTGTTTTGAGCAACAGGTGTTTTGCTACAGGCGACAAAACGCTCAAATGTGAACAGAGACCATTGAAATGGTACCACTGCTGAGACACAGCAGTGGTGCCATTGGATCCTGCCACTGTCAAGGTCAGTTAGCCAATCAGGAGAGAGAGGAGGTGGGGCCGAACCACAGCTCCATGTCTGAATGGACACACGGAGCTGCCAGCTCGGTTTGGGTGCCCCCATAGCAAGCTGCTTGCTGTGGGGGCACTCGACAGGAGGGTGGGGCCAGGAACATTAAAGAGGGACCCGAGAAGAGGAGGATCTGGGCTGCCCTGTGCAAATCCACTGCATAGAGCAGGTAAGTATAACATGTTTTTTTTTTTTTGTTTTTTTTTAAAAATGAGACTTTACAATCACTTTAAGCTCCCCGTCCCCTGCTTATTAGAGCTGAGAGATCCTGTGTAAAATCGGCACAGCTGTAGATAAACAGGTACAACTTATGTAGGAGGATTTGTTTAATCCCTGTGTATCATCTGAGGCTGGTCGCTGTATATGTGAGGGTTTACATCCACTTTAATAAAATAGATGTGCTGGTTCACGCTAGTATCAGCGGTAGAAAATATGGGAACTAACTATGTAAATTGCGGTGTACACTTACCTGCTTGTCACTGCAGTGTAGGGTCCATACGCAATGAATCCTTGGACAGCTCTGTCTGGGTACATTCAGAGTTAAAATATAAGCCTAATGTTAGTGTGTTTAGTGGAAAGTGCGTAATATGAGATGATTTTTCTCATCGCTGACGGGCGTTCCTCACTCAAGGCCACAAGTTTTTTCTTCATGATTCATTCCAATGACATCTTATTTATGGCTTCATAAGGGGGCACTGCACTTTACAATAAAAGGTTCTATTTGCACAACTTGGTTTTAGTTTACATAATTTAGACATTTAGATCAAAGGTAGTGCTGTGCTTTAACCACTTCAATATCGAGCACTTTTACCCCTTTCCTGCCCAGGGCATTTTCAGCACTGCCACACTTTGAATGACAATTGCGTGTTCATTCAACACTGTATCCATAAGAAAGTTTTATCCTTTTTTCCACACAAATCAAGCCTTCTTTTGGTGGTATTTAACCACTTCCCGCCCGGCCTATTGCAAAATGACGGCGGGGCGGTGGTTCCGTTATCCTAACTGGACGTTATATGACGGCTTTCGGGATAACCCGCGATCGTACGCATCGCGGCAATAGGTGGTGCAGTGCGTCAGTCTGACCCACCCCATTACCGATCTCGGTAAAGAGCTTCCATCAGAAGCTCTTTACCATGTGATCAGCCATAACCAATCAAGGCTGGTCATAGTGTAAACAGGAAGAGCCGTGTATTGGCTTTTCCTCTACTCGTGTCTGCAGATGCAAGTAGAGGAGAGCTGATCGGCTGCTCTCCTGACAGGGGGGGGAGGGGGTCTGCACTGAATGTTTATCAGTACAACCCCACCTAGGATCGCCACCAGGAAGCCCACCAGGGAATGCCCAACCAGGGTACGCCAGGCAGATCACCAGGGAAAGCCACCCTGACCACCAGGGAGCCCACCCTAGACCACCAGGTAAGGGGCATAATGCCCAACATGGATGGCACTCAGTGCCCATGTTGGATGCCACCCAGGACCACCAGGGAATGGCTCCAATAAAGTTGCATCTGTCATTGCCGCCTATCAGTACTAACCAGTGCCCACCAGTGCCACCTATCAGTGCCCATCAGTGCCGCCTATGAGAGCCCATCAGTGCCGCTTATCAGTGCCACCTATCAGTGCCCATCAGTGCTGCTTAGTAGTGCCACCTATCAGTTCTGCATATATGTGCCTCAGCATCAGTGCCGCCTCATCAGTGCCTGTCAGTGTAGTCTTTTTTTACTTGTAGCGCAAAAAATAAAAAACGCAGAGGTGATCAAATACCACTAAAAGAAAGCTCTATTTGTGGGAAAATGATAAAAATTTTGTTTGGGCACGACTGCGCAATTGTCATTCAAAATGCGACAGCACTGAAAGCTGAAAATTGGTCTGGGTGGCAAGTGTCTGGTATTGAAGTGGTTAATCAATACTGGGTTTTTTTATTTTTTGCTAAATAAACAAAAAAGACAGAAAATTTTGAAAAAAAATTCCACATTTTCCTATGTTTCTGTACAATTTTGCAAATAAACTTTCTTCATAAATTTAGGCCAAAATGTGTTCTGCTACCTTTCCTTGGTGAAAATAACCCAAATCAGTCTATAATAATATTTAGTCTGTAGGAAAGATATTGTCCACAAACTGTGATATATATCTGAAAATCGATCAGTCCTGATGTACTGACACCCTATCTATTTTTTGAGGCCCAAAAATGCCAGGACAGTAAGGCCTCATACACAGACGTTTCTTAAAAAATAAACAAAACGCCGGGCTCGACGTCAAGGAAAAAAAACGTCTTTTTTCGGGGTTATGCATCAGAGTTAGTGAGCGTTAGTGAGCGTCGACATCAATAGGCGTTTTTAAAAAAAAAATCATCCCTCTGCTATTTTTCAACCTAAAAATGTTGGCGTCAAAAAACGCCGGTACAGCATTAGTTGGCGTTAGTTGGCGTTTTGCAGCGTCGGCGTCAAAAAATGCCAAAACGTTACAGCCTCAGAACGCGCTGGCCGTGGGTTCTTGTTTCAGCTCACTAACGCCGACGCCATCTACAGCTCAAAAACATTGGGGTTTTTATGGGGCCATTGACTAACATGGAGAGCTGCAAAAAACGCCAGAAAACACAGGCGTCAAAAAATGTCCGTGTGTATGAGGCCTTAAAATATCCCCCAAATGACCCCTTTTTGAAAATTGGTAAATTTTTTGCAGATTTTTTTTGGAAAATAAAGAAGTTGAAAAAAAAGTTTCGCTTTTTTTTTTTTCATACTGTCACCAGTGCAGCACAGTGTTATCATATAACTGGTGTGGTGGTGATCAGGGACACTGGTGGCAGTATGTTCAAAAAAAAAAAAAGTTAATTTTTTTCTTTTTATTTTTAAATCTTTTATTACTTTTTTTTCTCATAATCTTATTTAACCTACTGTAACCAGAATAATACGGTGTTACGACAGTGTTGCCATACACATTATGATTGCTTATACCAATGAATTTCATTGGTATAAGCAACCATTTTTACAGAATTAAACTGATTCGTGCAAAGTCTTTTGTTGTGATTAACTGTGATTGGCCAAAGCTAATCACATGGTACAGATGGGCTGTGTTTGGCCCTGTCTGTACCGTGTGATAACTGTGACCAAACTCAGCTAGCAACACAACTGTATACAATGGATGGCATGAAAAGAAGCCATCCAATGTTTACAATTGTCATGTGATTGGTCTCAGCGATCACATGATACTGGCAGTGGGTGGGTACAGTGATCAGTCATCGGCTGTGCCCAGTGGACGCAACCAGTGACAGATCGTGCCGCTGCACGGAGCCTTCTGGGAGGATATCAAATGACTCAGAAGAACGAAAGGCCCGTCCAGCTGTCAATCTGTTATAGGCCAGGAAGGTGTTAAGCCTGAATTCGCACAGAATGTGGTGACAGGTAGTTTACTGGACTGTAAAATGCCTGTCACCACAAGGACAGACAGAAAACAACTGTGTGCTCCATTCACACTGCAATGCAGCCTGGAGCTGTGCTAAAATGTAGATATGCTGCATTTTATTGCAGCGCAGTATACAGAACCACATAGCACTGTACAGCAATGTGAATGAAGTGTACTTTTGTACACTCCAAATAAAGTTTGTACAAAAGGAGTTGTGTGATGCTCTGAATTGCACACCACAGTGCCCCCCACCGCAGTCACAGCGGACAGAAGCCGGACAGGTAAAATGCTCCAGCAGCTGTCCATTCTAGTGTGAATACACTGTTAAAGAAGAACTCCTCCTTCAGCCCTATGTTTCATGCGGTTTCTAACATTTTAAAATACTCAAATTTTCTCACACCTGTGTGAGGGGCCTGCAGCAGAAGCAGCCATTTCTCAACTAGTTCAGGGACAGTGGTTCAGTGACCAGGTTCAGCTTTGGGTGCCTGAGCATAAGGCCCCTTTCAGACAGAGCGGAATATGACAAGTGGATCCGCCTGCTCAGGGAGGGTCTCTCCACTGATCCCTACTGAGCAGGCGGATGACAGGTCCGTGTCCGCTCTGCATAGCTGGACACAGCCCCGCTGTCCTCTATCTGGCGATCGGATGGAAGCGGACTGCCTGTCCATTTCCATCCGACTGTCATCTGATCCGATTCGCTGGGCGGATGGGGAAGGCATCCCCATATGTCTGTTTTTAGCGGAGTGGGTGCCAGCGGACACAGGTCTGCTGACAACCGCCGCTCCCTAGAGAATAATGGGTAGTCCAATTGGGTGTGCCAGAAAAACGGACAGGCGGACCCGATCGGTCCGCTGGTGTGAATGGAAGCTGAGCCCTTGTTCACACTGCCGTGGCTTCATCGTGGCTTGCATGCAACTTTTTTAAACTTTTTTAACAGAAGTCAATGCAATTCGTGTTGAAGTCTCACCAAAAGTAGCGCAGGGACCTTTTTCTAAGTCGGAGTGACTGGATTAGAAAGGTTTCATTGTTGTTAATGGGGCACATGTGACTTTGAACTCTCAAGTTGCATGACAAGTCACGGCTGTGTGCACTGGGGCTAAGGTGATGGGTAGGGGTTGAAAGGGAGTGCTTGGACCTGTGCAAGCTCCAACCAGATTAACATGAAGCTTACAGTGTGCTTTTTCTCTCCAAAAAGCACTATATACAGTATATATTTTTTGACAGCAGCGCTTGCTACATCAAGATTTTTGTGCATTGCGTAAATGCAGCCCAATGCAACTCAATATAAAAGATGTACCTGCACTAAATCTGCAATTCAAAGCACAAAAATGCACAGATCATTTACATCTGCGCATTGTGGTGCGCTACAGTGAATGAATAGCAACACACTGTAGCCATACCTCCCAACTTTTTAAGATGGGAATGAGGGACACCTATCAGCAAAAGTATGTAGGCATAGGACACACCCCTTGCCATGCCCCCTTAACCACTTCAGCCCCGGAAGGATTTCACACTTTAGGACCAGAGCACTTTTTGCGATTTGGCACTGCGTCACTTTAACTGACAATTGCGCGGTCGTGCGACGTTGTACCCAAGCAAAATTTGCGTCCTTTTTTCCCACAAATAGAGCTTTCTTTTGGTGGTATTTGATCCCCTTTGCGTCATTTCTGATCGCCGCTATAAACAAAAGAAGAGCGACAATTTTGCAAAAAAACCCAAATTTCTTACTTTTTGCTAAAATCCAAATCCAAAAAAAAAAGGTATAAAAAAATTTTTTTTTTCATTGGTTTTGGCCGATTTATATTCTTCCTCATTTTTGGTAAAAAAAAATGCAATCGGCGTTTATTGATTGGTTTGCGCAAAAGTTGCCACATTTACGGATGATGAGATTTCATTTCTGGGTTTTTATTTATTTTTTTATTTTTTACTAGTAATGGCAGCGATCTGCGATTTTTATCGGTACTGCGACATTGCAGCGGACATGTCAGACCATTTTGACACTTTTTTGGGACCATTGGCATTTATATAGCGATCAGTGCTATAAAAATGCACTGATTACTGTATAAATGCCATTGGCAGTGAAGGGGTTAACATGCAGGGGGCGCTCTAGGGTTAACTGTGTTCCCTCACTGTGTTCTAACTGTATTAGTGCTGGGCTGGCAGGGGGAGGGGAGTGATCACGGCTTCCATATACAGGAAGCCTGTGATCACATCCCTTCCCCCTCTGTCAGAACGGAGATCCGTGTTTACATACACAGACCTCCATTCTCTCACTGCGGGGGGCAGTGTTGCCAACCTCCTGAAGCGTTTTTTACTGGCAAAACATGGGAAATTTACTGGCGGAGCACATTTTTTACTGGCAACCTGAAAAATAACTGAACTCCTATTAAAAACAAAGACAATTGATATTTAAGCACAACATGGAAACACTGACAATACTCATATCAAGTAGTTTGCCCTGTTTACACTTACAAAGTCAGCACAGCATGACAAATTATCATACCTTGATATCTATAGACAGTTGTAAAAATCACTGATTTTTACAAACTGTCAGTAAATTTGCTGGCAGTTGGCAACACTGGCGGGGGGGCCATCGCGGGTAGCCAGTGGCGATCCGCCCTACCCACTCCCTGGCCCTCACAGCGCGGGATCTCGCAGCCGCCGTCATGACGGCGGTTTGTGATATCATGCCATCTTGCTGCCATCAGACTGTGGTCGGAGGTTGGCAAGTGGTTAAAGGAGAATTGTACAAAAAACCAAGATTGGTTGAACCCACGAATGCTTTTTTACCACTACTATTACTTTATATTGGCATTTGGAATTTACAAATGCAACAATTTAGAAATCAAATGAAAGGTTTAGCACTGGGAAACACTTTTTGAAAGATAAAAAGTGCATTTTAGATACAACTATATAGATCAGACCAAAATGAGGGAGAAATGAGGAGGAAAGAGGGACAGAGGGACATTGTGCCAAATCAGGGCCAGTCCCTCGCAATCAGGGACAGTTAGGAGCTTTGCTGTAGCGCATACAGTACATAACACGGAGAAGTTGCTGTGGAGTTAGCCTAACCCTGCATCGGCTGTAGCTGCAGCTTCGCTCTGGCTTTTTAACAAACCCATGCCTGTGCAAAATAGAAGTCATTGATGCTTGTGTACACTGCCTTTAGAGTTATCTACAGAACTGGCACATAACAAGTCTTCACAGTTTATATAATTGATTTTTAATTTGCTCAGAGGCTAATTTACCCAATGTGGAAGCATCAGAGCTGGATTAAGAGCATCATGGGCCTGGTGTAGGGTTGCCACCTGTCCAGGATTCACCCAGACAGTTCGGGTTTGGAATCATGCGTCCAGGTTTCAGACTGCCTGAAACCCGGACACATTATTCAGACCGGACTGTGGCTTCCTAGCAGGGTTGCTGGCTGCAGTTGTCTAAACCGAGAGTGCCTGTTACACTGTCTTTAACGATGAGTAAAGTAAGGTAAATCAGGGTTCACAGAGTTCTCCCTTACATCAGAGTTCCCCTTTACATCAGAAGCCACAGTGTTCCTCCTTAAATCAGAGTTCTCAGTGTTCCCCCTTAAATCGGGGTTCCCAGAGCATCCCTTATGTCAGAGTCTCTAGAGATCGCCTTTATATCAAAGTCTGCAGAGTCCCATCTTACAGTGTAAGGAAACTCTGCCAGTTCAGATGTAAAAGGGGAACTCTATGGATTCAGATGTAAAAGGGAAACTCTACAGATTCAGATGTAAAAGGGGACCTCTACGGAGTCAGATGTAAAAGGGGAACTCTATGGATTCAGATGTAAAAGGGGAACTCTATGGATTCAGATGTAAAAGGGGAACTCTATGGATTCAGATGTAAAAGGGGAACTCTATGGATTCAGATATAAAAGGGGAACTCTATGGATTCAAATGTAAAAGGGGAACTCTGTGGACTCTGATGTAAAGGGGGAACTCTGTGGACTCTGATGTAAAGGGGGACTCTTGTGATTAACTTCATATGATTAGAAATGTTTTTTAATTACATAATATATGTATAGTTTATAGTATAAAAACAAATTGCTGTGTGCCGCTAAAGTGTTCGGGTTTGACTTGAAGAAAAGGTGGCAACCCTAGCCTGGTGCTGTGGGTGGCTCCACAATGGTGTAAGGAGTGGGAGGGGCCGCAATTTACCTATGCCACCCACTTGCTGCCTGTGATTAACATATGAACGTGGCCCGCAATTTACATATCAATCATGTGCACACACACAGAGCAGGGCTGGGCAGCATCAATGACTCACTGGGCTGGGCCTATCTTAAGGTAGGGGCCTGGAGCTACAGCTCCAATAGCCCCTATGTTAATCCAGCCTTAGGTAGCATAACACAGGGAGTAGACCAAAACAGTATAGGGGTGCAATGCAGATAAATGCTTCAATATAATGTGGTTTGTACATGGCCTCCTCTACACTTATAGAGGGACATAAAAATGACCAGCCACCAGTGCCAGTTTACATCAGTGCCTTGTTGCACTGACATCCTTGGTTTGAATCCCAACTAGGACACTATCTGCATGAAGTTTGCATGTTCTTCCTGTGTTTCCATGGGTTTTTCCCACACTCCAAATACTGTACATGCTGGTAGTTTAATTGATTCCTGTTATCACTGGCTCTAGTATGTTTGTGCATGTATGTATGCAAGTGAAATATGAACCGTAGATTATAAGTTGCTTGAGGGCAGGAACTAGTGAGAATATCCAGTTTGAAAGGGACAGTGTAAAAACCTTTAATAACTAAATAATTGAAAATTGAAAACTCGTAGCAAATAAGGTAAAACAGTGATCTCATCCCACCTCAGACTATCCGGCAACAGTATTCAAGAAGATCCAGGGCTGTCCACATCTCATTGGAGGCTTACCCCTGGTCCTCTCCAAAAGCCTCTGTCCTGGTCTATCTCTTCTTCCTCACTGTCCTCTTCATCTGTGTAAAGCCTCGTACACACGGTTCGACGATCGTATACACGAACGACCATTGTATGCTAATCCGACCGTTAGTACGTGCGATTAGAACAGCCGATGTACGACGGTCGTACAACAGGAGTTGGATGAGCAAAGTAGAAAACTTTGGTAGTACCAACAAGCGGTCCTACGACCGTTGTATCATTTGTACAGAGAAGTTGGTCCAACAAGTTGTATTGTGCAAAACACGCATGCTAAAGGAAAAGAAAAAACTGCATTTTTGCTTGCACATGATTGGATGATAGAAATCAGCATCCGTGTACAGATAATTTGCCTTTAGTAAATCAACCCCAATGTATCGGTTACAGAGATGAGACAAACATCTAAAGCCTTGTACACACACTTAGAATTTCGGACGACTGAACGTATGTTTTCTGTTGCATGCTAGTCTCATGTGAAGTGAAGAGGTTACTCACCATATGAAAATTCTCGTACGACAGAATTCAACTTCAGGAGTGACGTAATGTGCTGAATAGTTTTGTATGTATTTTTTCGTTTCTGAGCATGCGTATTCTTGATTTTACGATTTTTTTCAGACGAAAACTGTACTAATGATATGAAAATTAGACGTTGAGTTCACATACGACAAAAATTTTATAGTCTGCACATCAGGATTTTTTCATCCAGAAAGTCAGAATCGACAGTCGAAAGGACCACACTAACAGTAAGATTTTCAGACGATCGGTCGTCGACGAAAATGAATTTCGCATCATGTGTACGAGGCTTAACACTAGCAGGGGTGCTTACAATGGTCAGCTTTTATTTATTTATTTAAAACCTTCATCTCAAAAGGAAGAAAACGGTTTACTGTAACTGCTTATACAGTGAGCAAAAAGGGTTTTGATCCTCTACTGATTTTTTACGTTTGCCCACTGACAAAGAAATGATCAGTCTGTAATTTCAATGGTAGGTTTATTTTAACAGTGTGAGATAGAATAACAACAAAAAATATCCAGGAAAACGCATTTCAAAAAAAGTTACAAATTGCTTTTCATTTTAATGAGTGAAATAAGTATTCGATCCCCTATCAAGCAGCAAGATTTCTGGCTCCCAGGTGTCTTCTATACAGGTGACAATCTGAGATTTGGAGCACTCTCTTAAAGGGAGTGCTCCTAATCTCGAGGTGTTACCTGTATAAAAGACACCCGTCCACAGAAGCAATCAATCAATCAGATTCCAATATCTCCACCATGGCCAACACCAAGGAGCTATCCAAGGATGTCAGGGACAAGATTGTAGACCTACACAAGGCTGGAGTGGGCTACAAGACCATTGCCAAGCAGCTTGGTGAGGGGATGACAACAGTTGGTGCGATTATTCGCAAATGGAAGAAACACAAAATAACTGTCAATCTCCCTCGGTCTGGGGCTCCATGCAAGATCTCATCACGTGGTGTTTCAATGATCATGAGAGCGGTAAGGAATCAGCCCAGAACTACACAGGAGAATCTTGTCAATGATCTCAAGGTAGCTGGGACCATAGTCACCAAGAAAATAATTGGTAACACACTACACTGTGAAGGACTGAAATCCTGCAGCGCCCGCAAGGTCCCCCTGCTCAAGAAAACACATGTACAGCCCGTCCAAAGTTTGCTAATGAACATCTCAATGATTCAGAGGAGAACTGGGTGAAAGTGTTGTGGTCAGATGAGACCAAAATCAAGCTCTTCGGCATCAACTCAACACACCGTGTTTGGAGGAAGAGGAATGCTACCTATGACCCCAAGAACACCATCCCCACCGTCAAACATGGAGGTGGAAACATTATGCTTTGGGGTTGTTTTCCTGCTAAGGGGACAGGACAACTTCACCACATCAAAGGGACGATAGACAGGGCCATGTACCGTCAAATCTTGGGCGAGAACCTCCTTCCCTCAGCCAGGGCATTGAAAATGGGTCATGGATGGGTAGTCCAGCATGACAATGACCCAAAACAGACGGCCAAGGCAACAAAGGAGTGGCTCAAGAAGAAGCACATTAAGGTCCTGGAGTGGCCTAGCCAGTCTCCAGACCTTAATCCCATAGAAAATATGCGTAGGGAGCTAAAGGTTCGCGTTACCAAACGTCAGCCTCAAAACCTTAATGACTTGGAGAGGATCTGCAAAGAGGAGTGGGACAAAATCCCTCCTGAGATGTGTGCAAACCTGGTGGCGAACTACAAGAAACATCTGACCTCTGTGATTGCCAACAAGGGTTTTGCCACCAAGTACTAAGCCATGTTTTGCGAAGGGGTCAAATACTTATTTCACTCATTAAAATGCAAATACATGTATAACTTTTTTGTAATGCGTTTTCTGGATTTTTTTTGTTGTTATTCTGTCTCTCACTGTTAAAATAAACCTACCATTAAAATTATAGACTGATCATTTCTTTGTTAGTGGGCAAACGTATAAAATCAGCAGTGGGTCTTTTTTCCCTCACTGTACAGTGTGAGCTGGAGTTTTGTCTTCAGTTTGTTATTATGTTTAAATCTGTTAGTACATCTAACAGTCACCTTCCCCCAGACTGACAATGCTGCTGTCCAAATGTGCACCGTATGCTCCTTATCCAGAGTGGAGGCACTCTTAGGCCTCAAACACACGGGCGTATCTTAAAAAATAAACAAAATGTCAGGCCCGACGTCAAGGGAAAAAAAATCAGCGTTTTTCGGCGTTATGCATCGGCGTTAGTGAGCGTTAGTGAGCGTCGGCATCAATAGGCGTTTTTTTTAAAAAATCATCCCTCTGCTATTTTTCAACCTAAAAACGTTGGCGTCAAAAAACACCGGTTAACTCCGGTACAATATTAGTTGGCATCAAAAAAACGCCAAAACCATACAGCCTCAGAACGCGATGGCCGTGGGTTCTACTTTCAGCTCACTAACGCCGACGCCACCTACAGCTCAAAAACGCCAACGTTTTTATGGGGCCATTGACTAACATGGAGAGCTGCAAAAAACACCAGAAAACGCCGGCGTCAAAAAACGCCCGTGTGTATGAGGCCTTATACTTGAGATGTGTTACTAATTTTCAAGTCAAAACATTAGAGCCTTATTAAGTGTTTGTTGTTGTCCATGTTGCCTCTCACTTCCCCAGTCTGGACATAGAAGACAATAAAATTCTAACGCATGTTCCAACCCTTCTCTATTGTGACTAGTGTTGAGCGAACCCGGACTGTAACGTTCGGGTCCGTACCGAACTTTAGGGTGTCCGTGGCACGGACCCGGACCCGGACATTTCAAAAATCGTTCGGGTT
>BLSH010545498.1:1623-12861 GCA_018402905.1 Glandirana rugosa | reverse complement strand
AACACTCCCGAAATAACAAGTACCCCCCCCCCCCCTCCTCTCCCTGCTTGAGTAAAGATACAATACGAACAAGATCTAAGAGTCAGTGGGTAATATTAGACACAATTTCATATATAAGAATACAAGACATCAGAACACAAGTAACCATATACGTAAATTAATCACCTGTATTATATACTTTTGTTATGTTTCTCAATGAATCTTTTCTTATATCTCTTATTGTGGTACTTTTGTATTATCTGGTCACTTGTGGTGACTTGTTGTTATCTATTTTTCACCAAATACCTATGTTCTCTGTAACTCATTGTGTTTTCAATAAACATAATTTTGGAACAAAAAAAAAAAAGAAAATAAGTTCTTGCTGTCTAAACTAAACAGCATAGTTTCCTCACTATACGTTGTGGGGCCGGCCCCCGACACCCGCAAAACATAAGCCAAAATGCAAACCTTGTCTTTTAAAGTCCACTCTGAGTTCCAGGTCAGAACTCCGGACCGGAACCAGCCCTGCCATGGTGGCTGGTAAAAATCCGGACCGGACTACACTGTATTATGTATGTTCTTTCAATGCCTGCACTGACTGTATATACTCTACACTGATTGCGCTGTATATATAATGTACAGTGAATGCAGCGTATATATATATATATAAATATATATATATACTATACTGTATATATATATAGTCTTACACTGCCTGCACTGACTGTATATAGTCTACACTGAATAGGCTGTATATATAGTCTACAGTAAAATCAGGGCATATATATATACTTTACTGTATATATATATATATATATTTTTTTTTTCTTACACTGCCTGCACTGACTGTATATACTCTACACTGTATTTATATACTGTGTTGCCTACACGCCACTAACTAAACTGGCTAACCTAACGTATCCACTTTCACACACTACATATGGCCACTGCCTTATATAGTGTGTGGCGTAGACTTAGCCCCCTGAGCCATGATTGGCCAAAGGCCTTTGGCCAATCATGGCTCTTTCTGCAGAGCGTGCTGCAATTGGCCAAAGAATGCAGGTCATGTGCATGCTTTGGCCAATAGCGGGTGTCATTATGGGGCGTTCAGCGGTGCTCAAATTTGCCGCGAACGTCCCATAATGAATCAAACATTGGCCCATCCCTACTTGTCAAAAGAGATGCTGCTTGTTACTTGTTACCAGAGATGCAGTTCTCATTTATCACCAGATGCAGCTTGTTACGTGTCACCAGAGATGCAGCGCTCACTTAACACCAGAGCTGCAGCTTGCCCCTTGCCACCAGAGATGCAGCTTGTTACTTGTCACCAGAGATGCAACGCTAACTTGTCACCAGAGATGCAGCGCTCACTTGTCACCAAGATGCAGCTTGCCACTTGCCACCAGAGATGCAGCTTGTCACTTGCCTTCAGAGATGCAGTTTGTCACTTGTCACCAAGATGCAGCTTGCCACCAGATTCTGAGACCTCCATTCTGCTGTATAGCCAGGTCCAGGGTTGGCATTAGTGATTTTGTCTCCAACACCATTTTTGCAAAGAGCAGCTCTAGTGGAGGCTGAGGGGAAGAAACAAGAGGCGGAGCCCGGGTGACAATGAAAGTGGCTGCCAATAGAAATGGAGCTGCTGCCAACTTCCCGCTCTGCGGTCTGGCCCACAACTCAGGCTTTGCCTCTTGTTTCTTCTCATTGGCCTCAATGAGAGCTGCTCTTCACAAAAATGGTGGCAACCCCAGATCTCTAGTGGCGGCTCTGGCTCACTTGTCACCAGATACAGCTTGTTACTTGTTACCAGAGATGCAGCGCACACTTGTCACCAGAGATGCAGCTTGTTACTTGTCACCAGAGATGCAGCTTGTTACTTGTCACCAGAGATGCAGCGCTTACTTGTTACCAGAGATGCTGCTTGTTACTTGTCACCAGAGATGCAGCTTGTTACTTGTCACCAGAGATGCAGCTTGTTACTTGTCATCAGAGATGCAGTGCTCACTTGTCACCAGAGGTGTAGCTTGTTACTTGTCACCAGAGATGCAGCGCTTACTTGTTACCAGAGATGCTGCTTGTTACTTCTCACCAGAGATGCAGCTTGTTACTTGTCACCAGAGATGCAGCTTGTTACTTGTCATCAGAGATGCAGTGCACACTTGTCACCAGAGATGCAGCTTGTTACTTGTCACCAGAGATGCAGCTTGTTACTTGTCACCAGAGATGCAGCGCTTACTTGTTACCAGAGATGCTGCTTGTTACTTCTCACCAGAGATGCAGCTTGTTACTTGTCACCAGAGATGCAGCTTGTTACTTGTCATCAGAGATGCAGTGCTCACTTGTCACCAGAGATGCAGCTTGTTACTTGTCACCAGAGATGCAGTGCTCACTTGTCACCAGAGATGCAGCGTGTTACTTGTAGAGATGCAGCGTGTTACTTGTCACCAAAGATGCAGCACACACTTGTCACCAGAGATGCAGCTTGTTACTTGTCACCAGAGATGCAGCGCACACTTGTCACCAGAGTTGCAGCTTGTTACTTGTCACCAGAGATGCAGCGCACACTTGTCACCAGAGATGCAGCTTGTTACTTGTCACCAGAGATGCAGTGCTCACTTGTCAACAGATGCAGTGCTCACTTGTCACCAGAGATGCAGCTTGTTACTTGTCACCAAAGATGCAGTGCTCACTTGTCAACAGATGCAGTGCTCACTTGTCACCAGAGATGCAGCTTGCACTTGTCAACAGATGCAGTGCTCACTTGTCACCAGAGATGCAGCTTGTTACTTGTCACCAGAGATGAAGCTTGTTACTTGTCACCAGAGATGCAGTGCTCACTTGTCACCAGAGATGCAGCTTGTTACTTGTAGAGATGCAGCGTGTTACTTGTCACCAGAGATGCAGCGCACACTTGTCAACAGAGATGCAACTTGTTACTCGTCACCAGAGCTGCAGTGCACACTTGTCACCAGAGATGCAGCTTGTTACTTGTCACCAGAGATGCAGCGCACACTTGTCACCAGAGATGCAGCTTGTTACTTGTCACCAGAGATGCAGCTTGTTATTTGTCACCAGAGATGCAGCACTCACTTGTCACCAGAGATGCAGGGCTCACTTGTCACCAGAGATGCAGTGATCAGTTGTCACCAGATGCAGCGCTCACTTGTCAACAGATGCAGTGCTCACTTGTCACCAGAGATGCAGCTTGTTGCTTGTCACCAGAGATGCAGTGCTAACTTGTCAACAGATGTAGTGCTCACTTGTCACCAGAGATGCAGCTTGTTACTTGTCACCAGAGATGCAGTGCTCACTTGTCACCAGAGATGCAGCTTGTTACTTGTAGAGATGCAGCGTGTTACTTGTCACCAGAGATGCAGCGCACACTTGTCAACAGAGATGCAACTTGTTACTCGTCACCAGAGCTGCAGTGCACACTTGTCACCAGAGATGCAGCTTGTTACTTGTCACCAGAGATGCAGCGCACACTTGTCACCAGAGATGCAGCTTGTTACTTGTCACCAGAGATGCAGTGCTCACTTGTCAACAGATGCAGTGCTCACTTGTCACCAGAGATGCAGCTTGTTACTTGTCACCAGAGATGCAGTGCTCACTTGTCACCAGAGATGCAGCTTGTTACTTGTAGAGATGCAGCGTGTTACTTGTCACCAGAGATGCAGCGCACACTTGTCACCAGAGATGCAACTTGTTACTCATCACCAGAGATGCAGCGCACACTTGTCACCAGAGATGCAGCTTGTTGCTTGTCACCAGAGATGCAGTGCTAACTTGTCAACAGATGTAGTGCTCACTTGTCACCAGAGATGCAGCTTGTTACTTGTCACCAGAGATGCAGTGCTCACTTGTCACCAGAGATGCAGCTTGTTACTTGTAGAGATGCAGCGTGTTACTTGTCACCAGAGATGCAGCGCACACTTGTCACCAGAGATGCAACTTGTTACTCATCACCAGAGATGCAGCGCACACTTGTCACCAGAGATGCAACTTGTTACTCATCACCAGAGATGCAGCGCACACTTGTCACCAGAGATGCAGCGCTTACTTGTTACCAGAGATGCTGCTTGTTACTTGTCATCAGAGATGCAGTGCTCACTTGTCACCAGAGATGCAGCTTGTTAATTGTCACCAGAGATGCAGCTTGTTACTTGTTACCAGAGATGCAGCGCTCACTTGTCGCCAGATGCAGCCCTCACTTGTCACCAGATGCAGCGCTCACTTGTCACCAGATACAGCTTAATTGTCACCAGAGATGCAGCTTGTTACTTATCACCAGAGATGCAGCTCTCACTTGTCACCAGATGCAGCTTCTTACGGGCATTGGTGATTTTGTCTCCGCCGCCATTTTTGCAAAGAGTAGCTCTCACGGAGGCCAAGGGGAAGAAACAAGAGGCCGAGCCCAGGCAGCAATGAAAGCAGCTGCCAATAGAAATGAAGCTGCCACCAACCCCCCACCCTGCAGCCTGGCCCACAACCCGGGCTCCGCCTCTTGTTTCTTCCCCTCTGCTTCAACGAGAGCTGCTCTACACAAAAATGGCAGTGACCCCAGATCTCTAGCAGAGGCTCTGGCGATTCATCATGGAACACCGGGACAAAGCCAATGTCGCATGAAATTTCCCGGGACAAGGATTTAGGTCTGAATACCGTGAATGTCCTGGGAAAAATGGGACTGTTGGCAAGTATGTGAGTAAATACAGCTGGATAAAACAAAATGGTGTCTGTCTTCATTTCAGGCTGCAAAGCAAAAGCAGCCAAATGTGATTATTTTAAAGGGGGGTGATCCTTTTCTATACCCACCGTATATATGATGAACATCACCATGTCCAAATGAGAGACTTGAAAGGTGGAAGGAGGCGAAGCCAGGCTAGACTTCTACAAAATCTAGATTTGTATAAAACTCAGCTGCCTTTATCACTCTTTATTATCCAAAATATATTTCAGCCATATTACCATAATACTCTCTGCCAAGATTAGCAGTCAGTGCTCGAAAATGTGGACGTTTAAGCATGCGCAACACTTCGGGATGACATGCCCCTTTCAGATTAGGATGCAGTGCTCCCAGAACTTGCAGTTTTACAAGCTGTATTTGGTTTTGGTGTCAGTGCATTTTATGTCCGTAATTAAAAAGAATAGCACAGAGCTGTCTTCATATTTTAAACAAGCCTGTAAAATTGTCTGCATGAAAATACAGCTTAAGTCAGTGTAAATAATATTCAAGGAAGACGTTACTTCAGTGATGGTACCGTCTTTTTTCACCAGGGAGCACTGTTCCTCCACCGAACTCCTTGCAGCTCAAGTCTTCTCCTATTCCTTAATTAATGCTTCTGATTCTGACCATTGTTCTCCAGCATCTATAGAACTAATGCCCACAGTCAGCCATATCTATTTCCTGTTTAAAGCATCTTGATTTTAGAAATTATAGATTGGCTCATTTCCTTGCCATATACCTTAGACAGGGCACACAACAACACCACACAAAAGAATTCAAATGGATTTTGTCGAAAGAACTCCAGGATGATATTTGCAATTTATAGCACTCCTCCAAGTTGTCTGGAAGATCATGAGAGGAATGTAAAAATAGAGATATGTCCCTGGTACTCAACAGTAAATCAGAATAGACAGCTGCAGAGAAAGGGAGAGAGGGAAAAAATGTAACCGATAGATGAAAGCCCAAATGGGGACGAGCATATAGTGACATCATTTATTAATCATCACATATCTGATTAATATGTCTTTGTGTTTGGTTGGCTTGATATGTTTTGCTTTTCCACTTACAAACAACAGCACTAATTGGTTTGCTCAGAAGGAGTAATGGCAGTATGCTATGCAGTAACACTGGCGTTACTGCCCGCTTTACCACAATGCGCAAAATTGCATGTTAAGTGCAACATGGTGCCATTCATTCTGACAACACATTTCTGAGGTTCATGTGTTCTAGTGTAGCAGAACAGTTGCTAATGCACTTACACTTGTCGTGGTAAAACGCACTGCCAAAAAATGATGCATGCACTATATACTCTGTACTTACAGGTATATATTAAAACAGAACTCCAGGTAAAAAGCAAACAAAAGAAATCAATAGCCCAGTAAGGGTAAGGATAAAAAAGCAGCTTTTGCTGTAAATACTCACCTTTAATCCAAAGCTGTTCCTTGCAGTAATTGCTTTCCACCACTAGATGTCCCCAGTGTACAGGGTTAAATGATGGGTTCCTCAACCCACTTCCTCTGAGCCTAGCCTATAATGGACCTTTACTCTGTGGTGACCTCATCACACCATCTTGGACTTTGGGTCTGGTATGGATTTTAACCACTTGACCACTGGGCACTTAAACCCCTTAACTACTTCAGTCAGGGGCCTGTTTTTTGGGTTCATTGTTTACAAGTTAAAATCATTTGTTTTTGCTATAAAATTACTTAGAACCCACAAACATTATATATATTTTTTTCTAACACCCTAGAGAATAAAATGGCAGTCATTGCAAAACTTTATGTCACACCGTATTTGCGCAGCGGTCTTCAAAGCGTGCTTTTTTTAAAATAAATTCAGTTTTTTTAGTTGAAAAATAAGAAAACAGTAAAGTTAGGCCAATTTTTTTCCATATTGTGAAAGATAATGTTACGCCGACTAAAATGATACCCAACATGTCATGCTTCAAAATTGCGTCCGCTCGCGGAATGGCGACAAACTTTGCAGCTTAAAAATTTCCATTTGCGATGTTTAAAAAATTCTACAGGTTAGCAGTTTTGAGCTACAGAGGAGGTCTAGTGCTAGAATTGTTGCTCTCGCTCTAACGATCACGGCGATATCTCACATGTGTGGTTTGCACACCGTTTTCATATGTGGGCAGGACTTACGTATGCGTTCACTTCTGCACGCGAGCTTGCAAGGACGGGGCGCTTTAAATTTTTTCTTTATTTTACTTTTTACTGTTTATTTTTACACTGTTCTTTTTTTTAAAAAAAAAATTATCACTTTTATTCCTATTACAAGAAATGTAAACATTCCTTGTAATAGAAAAAAGCATGACACGTCCTCTTAAATATGAGATCTGGGGCCAAAAAGTCCTCAGATCTCATACTTACACTACAATGCAAAAAAAAAAGAAATCTGAAAAAAATGACAGCCAAAAAAAAAAAAAAACGGGCCCTTTAAGACCGTTGGGCGGACGTGACTTCTGATGTCATTTCCACCCTGCCGTACTATGAAGCCGAGTGCCGGACGCTGGGGGGGGGGGAGGGCTGGGCGGGTCCGGTAAGCGGCGAAGATGAGCGGAAAGCGTCGGGAGGTGGGGGGGCACCTCTCCCGCCGCTGATAAAAGTGATCTTGCAGAGTCGCTGGCTGAAATAAACAGTATCTGAATCGTGCTTGTAGCTTCAGGCACCATTCAGATATCACTTCTCAAAGGTAGCGACGTCATATGACGTCCACCCAACGAGAAGTGGTTAACAACCAGACCAATTTTCAGCTTTCAGCGCTATCACATTTTGAATGACAATTACTCAGTCATGCAACACTGTACCCATATGAAATTTGTGACCTTTTTTCACACAAATAGAGATTTCTTTTGGCGGTATTTATTCACCGCTGGGTTTTTTATTTTTTGCGCTATAATAAAAAAAAAAAAGACCGAAAATTTTGTAAAAAAATGATTTTTTTTTAGTTTCTGTTATAACATTTTGCAAATTAGTATTTTTTCTTCATAAATTTTGGCCAAAATTTATACTGCTACATATCTTTGGTAAAAAACAAAATCAAATTAGTGTATATTATTTGGTCCTTGTGTAAGTTATAGAGTCTACAAGCTATGGTGCCAATCACTGAATATTGATCACACCTGATCATACCTGATGTACTTACAGCCTATCTCATTTCTTGAGACTCTAAGAGTCGGTTCACACTGAGGCGGCTTGTCAGGCGACTTAAGTCGTCTGACAAGTCGTCCCCATGCAGTGCAATGGAACCGTTCTAATAGGAGCGACTCAGGTCGCTCTGACTTAGAAAAAGGTTCCTGCACTATTTTCAGGGCAACCTCAGCATGACTTGCATTGACTTCTATGGCTAGAAGTCTCATCGCAAGCCGCGCTGAGGTCGCCTCGAGCGGGGCGACTTGCTTCTCCATGCAAGTCGCGCCGCTCCAGTGTGAACCGGCTCAAACAAGCCAGGAAAGTACAAATACCCCCCAAATGACCCCTTTTTAAAAGTAGACATTCAAAGGTATTTAGTAAGAGGCATGGTGAATTTTTTGAAGTTGTAATTTTTTCCCACAATTCTTTGCAATATGAAGATTTTTTTTTTTCTTTTTTTTTTTTGCAAAATTGTCATATTAGCAGGTTATTTCTCACACCCAGCATATGCATACCACAAATTACACCCCAAAACACATTCTACTACTCCTCCTGAGGATGGTGATACCACATGTGTGAGACTTTTACACAGCCTAGCCACATACAGAAGCCCAACATGCAGGGAGCACCATCAGGCGATCTAGGAGCATAAATTACAGATATAATTTCTTGACTACCTCTTGCATTTGTGAAGGTCCTGGAGCACCAGGACAATGGAAACGCCCAAAAAATGACCCCATTTTGGAAAATAAACACCCCAACGTATATTCTAGGAGGCATAATGAGTCTTTTGAATATGTCATTTTTTCCACAAGTTTTTGGAAAATGTGGAAAGAAAATGAAAACACTTTTTTTTTTTACTCAAAGTTGTCCATTTATACAACATTTCTAACACACAGCATGTACATAGCCAAAATGACACCCTACAAAATATTCTGCTACTCCTCCCAAGTATGGCGATACCACATGTGTGACACTTTTACACAGCCTGACCACATACAGAGGCCCAACATGCAGGGAGCACCGTCAGGTGTTCTAGGGGCATATATTTCAAATCTAATTTGACTACCTTTTACACTATTGTGAGGCACTATGGTGGCATGAATAGGCACTGTAGTAGCACGGATAGGCAGTGTAGTGGCACGGATGAGCAGTGTAGTGGCATGGATGGGCAGTGTAGTAGCACAGATGGGCACTGTAGTGGCATGGATGGGCACTGTAGTGGCACGGATGTGGCACGGATGAGAACTGATGTGGTATGGATGAGCATAAATGAGGCACAAATGAGCCATGGATGGGGATAGATGAGCATGGATGGGGATGACTGAGCACGGATGGGGATGACTGAGCACAGAGGGGGATGGATGAGCACGGATGGGGATGGATGAGCACAGATGGGGATGGATGAGCATGGATGGGATGACTGAGCACGAATGAGGATGGATGAGCACAGATAGGGATGACTGAGCACAGATGGGGATGGATGAGCACGGATGGGGATGGAAGAGCATGGATGGGGATGGATGAGCACGAATGAGCACGGATGGGATGACTGAGCACGAATGAGGATGGATGAGCACGGATGGGGATGACTGAGCATGGATGGGGATGGATAAGCACGGATGGGGATGGATGAGCACGGATGGGGATGGATGAGCATGGATGGGATGACTGAGCACGATCGAGGATGGATGAGCACGGATGGGGATGGATGCGCCCCCCCCCCCGAACCATACCAGACCACATGCCCTCAACATGGGTGGAGTGTCTCATTGATCAGGACGAGGACCTCTTATCCGCAGCCCTGACCTAGGGTTGGTTGTTGGGTTTTGCAGACGGGAGGCTTATTGGAATCTTGAAATCCCCTTCAATAGTAAGGGGACCTCCAGATACTAGTCTCCCTACATGCATGAGTGTGGGAAACATAGAACCCCTACTCATTCACCAAACACTGTGCTACTCATAGTCAAATGACAACTCCCCGAGCAGTCATCAGCTATTTAAGAGAAGGGGCTCACTTGCCTCACTTTTTCTGTGGATATAGGCTGTCCCGGTTGTATATATTGTATATTCTGTATCAGTGGCGGCTGTTGTTTTTTTTTTGGTCAATCAGTTAGTAGTTGGGGCCCGCACTTACCCCATCTCGCGGGCAGCGCTCCAGGCAGCTATGAGCGGTGGCGGGCAGTAGTGGCTTCTCTCTGGACTCTCTTCCTGCTTTTTTGGTTCCCCTGTGTCTCCTTCCTCCTCCTCCTCCTGGCAGCCAATCCGACCGGATCTCCTTTCAGCCAATCGGGTGACGGGTCTCAGACACGCTTCCTGACTGGCCGGGAGGAGAATCAAGAATCAGTGTTACAATAGAGAATATTCAATTGCTATTGTCACACAACTGGGTGGCCTTTGGGTGCAGTGCTCTGTGCACCAAGCCCAGTCTTTTTTTGAAGCCTATTAGAAACTCTGGCTCTAATCACGTGCTTCAAAAAAAAACCCTGATTGGAATCCATGCTTCCAGCGCCCTGCATGCAGATCGGGGGGCAGGACGCTTGGATGGGGAGAGGGGGGGCCGCGTCTGTGTTGACATTAATAAAGAAGCTGGGGGTAAAGGTGATGGTCTGGCCAAGCATGCCTCCAGAACTAAACCCTATTGGGTATCTGTGGGGCATCCTCAAATGGAAGGTGGAGGAGCACAAGGTTTCTAACATCCACCAGCTCCATGATGTCATCATGGAGGAGTGGAAGAGGACTCCAGTGGCAACCTGTGAAGCTCTGGTGAACTCCATACCCAAGAGGGTTAAGTCAGTGCTGGAAAATAATGGTGGCCACACAAAATATTGACACTTGGGCCCAATTTGGATATTTTCACTTAGGTGTGCACTCACTTTTGTTGCCAGTGGTTTAGACATTAATGGCTGTGTGTTGAGTTATTTTGAGGGGACAACAAATTTACACTGTTAAACAAGCTGTACACTCACTACTTTACATTGTAGCAAAGTGTAATTTCTTCGGTGTTGTCACATGTGAGGGGTGTACTCACTTTTTTGAGATACTGTATATAAATACCACAAAAGACTTCAAGCTGTCATTGATGTTAAAGGGGGCAATACACGGTATTAAGAACTGGGGTATGTAAACTTTTGATCAGGGTCATTTTGTCATAGAGTTTTTTCACTCATGTGGGGAGTGTACACTGTTGTGGCTTCTTTAATGTGAAACGATGTTACATTTCATCACTCACATGTCGAACAAATTGTCACATTTAAACAACAGGGGAGTTTTATTGAGTTGTGTGTCGGTAATTACAGATTTGGTGACCGTTGTTTTCACTCACGTGTGGATTCACTTTTATAGGTTTAACCCGGGTTCACAGTTATAAAACACACCGGTGGTAATAAAAGGTCGTGA
>BLSH010545479.1:131595-143928 GCA_018402905.1 Glandirana rugosa | reverse complement strand
GTAGAGCGTTAGAGGCTGAGGCACAACGGAGTGACTTCGACCGTGGTACCCAATAACACGGAATGCATAAGAGACATTCTAGTCGTATCAGTTTTTTCGTCGTTTGCCTTAGTTCTTGGTCTTCCCTTCAGTCAGTCCGTTTTCAGAAATTGTCCTTTTGTGTCGTCTCTCATAGGCCTATACAACTAGTGCAGGAGTGGGTCAAGTCCAACTCTTGGTTCTCCTCATACTTTATGTTAGATAGTAACTGAGGGTAGATAAGTCACCCACGTATGTCATGGACCAAGTGACCTTTCCGACGCCAGGACTCCTCGCGAGAACCCAGAGTAGGAACCTGCATGTACCAGGACAGGAGGAGGTACGAAAGGTGTCCGCAAATTAACCGACAGCTGAGCTCTGTGAAGGGAGGGCTGAGACCAGCCCTGACAGTACCCCCTCCTCAACCACCCCTCCCCCTCAGAGGGCCACCAGGTTTGAGTAGAAAACGCCTGTGGAAAGCATGGAGGAGGACAGGACCATGTACGTCCAAGGATGAGACCCAAGAGCGCTCCTCAGGACCGCAGCCTTTCCAGTGAACCAGGTACTGTATGCACCCACTGAATAGATGGGAGTCAATGATAGATTGTATTTCATACTCCTCTTGGTTCTCAACCTGAACTGGGTGAGGACGTGATCAACATATCCGGATACTCTCTGCTGTGTTTTCCTGTTAAAGACTTTTGCCTGACTGACTTCCCTTCTGGTTCTTGATTCCGTTTGCTGCTTTTTTGACTATGCTGATCTTACAGAGAATACGTAAGGCACAATAACCCATGGTGCCAGCTTCAGTGAGGCAACACGGAGTCGGAGATTGCGAGATGACAGCAAGATCCTCTCCCCAACTTGGTAGGAAGGCGCAGGTAGGCGTCTGCGGTCAGCATGGAGTCTGTACCTATCATTGGCACGTCGCAAGGACTCTTGGACTTGTACCCAAGTGGAACAAAGACCACAGAGATGCTCCCCTAACGCAGGAATTCTCTGAGGAACAAATGAGTCAGGCAACCATAATTCCCCGTAAACAGAGACAATCGGGAAGCGGTATTAACTGCATTATTGTGAGCAAACTCTGCCCAAGGTAAGAGGTCTGACCACTTGTTATGGTGGACAGAAATCTAGCAATGTAAAAACTGTTCCAAGGACTGATTCTGTGGTCCTATTGGACTGCAGGTGATATGCAGAAGAGAAGGAAAGCTGAATTTCCAACTGCACAAAAGGCCTGCCAAAGCCTGGACACAAACTGGCTACTCCTGTCCGAGACGATAACCTTGGGTAGCCCATGTAATCGAAAGATCTCCTGAGCAAAAATGGATGCCAGCTCTTTGGACATGGGCAACTTCTTAAGTGGAATACAATGTGACATTTTCGAGAACTGGTCAACCACCAGAAGGATAACTGTGTTGCCCTGGGAGTTGGGTAACTGCACAATAAAATCCATAGACAGGTGGGTCCAAGGCCTCTCTCCATTGGGTATGGGTTGTAGGAGACCCACTGGAAGGTGTCATGATGTCTTACTCTGAGCACACACGGAACAAGTAGCTACAAAAGTGGCTACATCAGCGCAGAAACTGGGCCACCAGAATTGTTGGGAAATAGCCCAAGTTAGTTGATTCTTCCCTGAGTGGCCAGCAGCCTTGGGAGAATGGCAAGTCTGGAGCACAGCAGTGCGGAGACTCTCAGGGACAAAGCAGCTGTCACAAGGTTTCTTGGGAGGAGAATGGATCTCAGCGGCTAGAATTTTGTCACCCAAAGGTGAAGTGAGATTGGTACGAACCGTAGCCAGAATACGATCATGAGGTATCACGGGAGCCAACTCCATCATGGAAGCTGAGGAAAACTGTTGCGACAATGCATCAGCCCTTACATTCTTAGTACAGGGTAAAAAGGAGACTATGCAATTGAAGCTTGACAAAAAAGAGCCCTTCACGTCCTTCTGGGAGAGAGGTGCTTGGCCTCAGACAAGAATGTGAAATTCTTATGGTCTGTTAAATGAGAACCGGCACAGTGGTACCCTCGAGGAGATACCTCCATTCTTTAAAAGCTTAAATGATCCCTAACAACTGTTTGTCCCCAATGTCGTAATTGCATTCCGCAGTAGACATTTTCTTAGAAAAGTAACCACAAGGAAGCAGAGCGCTCTGAGGTAGGACATTAAGACAGAAGGGCACCAACTCCAGTCTCAGATGCATCAACTTCAAGGATGAAGGGTAACGTGGGATCAGGATGTGCCAACACAGGAGCTTAAACAAAGGTAGCCTTGAGAGACTCAAAGGCTTTAATGGAATCCAGAGACCAATTCTGTGGGTTACCGTCCTTTCTGGTCATATCAGTCAGGGGGTTGACCAGAGACGAGAAGTTACAAATAAAGTTCTGATAATAATTGGTAAAGCCAAGAAAACATTGTAGTGGACGTAAACCCATGGGTCGGGGCCACTGTAGAACTGCCTATAGTGTCTCTGAGTCCATTGAAAAACCAGCAGTGGAAATTACATAACCCAGGAGTTTGACCTGTACGCGATGGAACTCGCACTTTTCCAATTTACAATACAGGTTATCTCTCAGCCTCTGAAGCATACAGCAGACATCTGTGTGGTGGACTTTGGAATAAATGAGGATATTGTCAAGATAAACCACCACACATTGCTGCAACAAATCTCAGAGGACAGCGTTGATGAATTACTGAAAAACTGTTGGAGCGTTGCAAAGACCAAACGGCATTATGAGGTATGTGTAATGGCCTGTCCTGGTATTAAACGCAGTTTTCCATTCATCGTCGTCCTTGATCCTCACAAGATTGTATGCCCCTCCTCAGATCAAGCTTCCTGAAAACCGTTGCTCCCTTGAGGCGGTTAAATAACTCCATAATCAACGGAATCGGGTAAGCATTCTTAATTGTGACCCCTATAATTGATACGAGGTCTCAGTTTGCAACTCTTTTTTTCACAAAAAAGAAACCAGCACCAGCAGGAGACGTAGAGTTGCGGATGAATCCTCGAGAGCGCGTCGGCAACATAGTCCTGCATGGCTTTGTCCTCAGACAAAGGGTAAACCCAGCCACGAGGGGTATGGCACCAGGTTGAAGATCAATTGCGCAATCATTAGACTGGTGTGGAGGAAAACTACCGGCTTCACCTTTATTCAAGACATCGCTAAATTCACGGTACTATGGCAGTAAGGAGAGTGAAGAGGTGCACAAGACCTTAGCCACTTTCTGAAAACCTGTCTTGCTGCATTGTGAGAACCAGGAAAGAACCAATCACGCCAATCAAAAGAGGGGTTTTGCCTCTGTAACCAAGGAGAACCAATAACCACCGGGAAATGAGGTATGGAAATTACTTGGAATTGGATTATCTCATGGTGAAGAGCCCTTACGGCCATGGTCAACGGAGCAGTCTCATTAGTCACATGGGCAGGCTGTAGAGGTCTCCCATCAATAGCCTCAATGGCAAGTGGAGTGGCACGAAGCTGCAGTGGAATCGAGTGCTTAGACACAAAGGCACCATCTATGAACAGGCCTGCAGTCCCAGAGTCAATTAGAGCCTGTATCTCGATGGACAACTCAGACCAAGAAAGGGTAACCGGAGCCAAGGGCTTATCCTTCAGGATAACGGAATGAAACAACACCACCTAAGGTCTGTCCCCCACAGGACCTCAAGGTGCGGGCCTTTCTTCGATGGGTAGGACAAGACTTCAAAAAGTGACCTGCCTGGCCACAATAAAGGCACAATCTCTCCCTCCTCCTAAAGGGCCTCTCATCCGCAGAGAGACGTGTGAAGCCCAACTGCATGGGTTCTGCTTCACTAGCCGACTTACACAGGTACAGGGAGGCAAGGGTGGGACTGCAAAGCTCAGCCAAATCTACAGGAGGCTTCCGCAAGCGCTCCTTAAAGGAGGTTTCTCTCGGAGTCTGGAGTCAATGAGAATGCCTAATGTGGTCAACTTCTCCAGCTCAGTGGGTATGTCTCGGGCTGCTATATCATCTTTTGAGGCGATCAAAAAGACCATGAGAAAAAGCAGCCACGAGGGCCTCCTTGTTCCAAGCAACCTCTGCTGCCAGAGTACGGAATTCAATGGCGTAATCGGCAATGGTTCTTGTACACTGATGGACATGAGGCTCTTGGCAGCAGAAGTGGAGCGTGTGGGAACGTCAAATACCCTTTTAAAGGAAGCCTCAAACTCTGGGTAAATCAGGACAACAGGTTTTTGCATCTCCCATAAAGGGGTTGCCTAAGCCAAACCTCTCTCAGAAAGCAAAGAACCCACAAAGCCTACTTTGCTTCTGTCCATGGGAAATGCCTGGGGCAGCATTTCAAAGTATATACTATCCTGGTTGAGAAACCCTCTGCATTGCACTGGATCTCCCCCCAAAATCGCTGGAGAAGAGGAGCGGAACCGGACAAACCTCTTATAGAGGTAATATTCAAGGTGGGTTCCTGCACAGAGACTGGAGCAGCAGCAGAGATGGCCTGCTACACAGGTTTTACCGGAACAGCTACAGTGGGAGGATCTAGATGAGCAGTGCAAATCAGGATCATCTGTACAGCTATGGCAAACCGATCCAAGCGGTGATCTTGCTCATCCAATCTGGAAAAAAATATTACCAGCAAGTGGATTGCCTGCATCTTCTAAATTCATGGCCTTCGCCTACTATCAGGAACCATGAATCAGACTGAGACAGAAGTGCAGTAAAAATCGCATTTTTAATAAAATGGTAAAATTGTACAACAGAATAAACGTGGTCAAAACATAGCCAGGGTTCAATGGTAACCAGAGCAGGTAGTTGGAACAAGCCAGTAAAACAGGAATCCAGAGATTAGCATAGTCAGAAGCAGCAAACAGAATCAGGAGCCAGAAGGGAAGTCGGCCATGCAAAATTCTTTAAGAGGAAAACACAGGAGAGAGTATGCAGATATGTTGACCAAGGCAAAGGCACAGGAGATCTGATCCCAGGCAGTTTAAATAGCCAGCAAGGCTGACTGACAAGCAGGATATGATCATCAGGTGAGTCACTGTGGAATGCTGAGTACTAGCAATTAAATGACAGCTGAGCTCTGAGAAGGGAGGGCTAAGCCCAGCCCTGACCACTGCACTCTTCTATCCTACACCCTAAACCTCATGGGTACACCGCACCCTTCTATACTACACCTGAAATAGTGAACTTCTTCCACCCTGCATATTCCCAAGGGACACAACATCTCTCTGACTATTCAGATCTGTTTACGTCCATACCACCACAGATTGAGGCCCATTTTTTACACTAATATTGTGTCATCTAGGTCTTTAACTGCTCAGGAAGTTCATGATCGAGCTTTCCATGCCTCAGTGTCTATTTCCCCTTCTTGGGTATAGTGCCCCTAGGCGCTCCCTTGTGCTACTACTGGCATCTCAAATACAATGAAGTATATTACTTTGAAGGTTGAGCAGACCAGCAGGATTTTAAGACTGTTTGTTTGTTTTTAATTGAGACATGGAATGTTCATCTGTAGTGCCATTTGATTGATCATGAACAATACCTTTTCATACCCCTGAGGAAGGAGATGTTCAGTCTCTGGAACGTGTTGGGTGGAGGAAGTTCACTATATTTTCATACTTACACAGTTGATGTATCTAATGGCTATTCATACCTTGTGTCTGTTTCTTTTATCCAGTGATGTATCAAACTACTTGGTTTTTAGGAACTTCATTTAATTTAGTGCCTAGAAAGTCCCACCAATAGGGGAACCCCCACTTTCTTTGTGTCCAATTTTCAGGGATGTGGCACTTAATGGAGTGTAATCACCTGTATCTTTATAGTCTATTATACACCTCATGGCTACACTGCACCCTTCTATACTACACAGTGCACCTTATGGGCACACAGCACCTTCTATTCTACACACACCTCCTCATGGTGCACACACCCTTCTATTCTACACACACCACCTCCATGGGGGCACACAACACCCTTCTATACTACACACTGCACCTCATGGGTACACTGCACCCTTCTATACTGCACCTCATGGGGGCAGACAGCACTGAAAGGATTTGAACTCCTCTCTCTACCCCCGTCAATCCGCGGTGGAGCAGTTAACTCCCATGGGACCCCAGAGCTCTTCCCTGAGCCATAAGAAAGTGTACACACACACATACAGCTGTTGGGGAAAAGCTACTCTTTATTTCCTGGGTTCCTCTTTTATAGCTAGAAAAAAGTAGGCGTTAGACACCTTATAAGGGTCTTTACACTGGTTTCACTTTCGACAACGTCATATCAGGGAAACAGAAACTCTAAAACGAAACTAGCTTCATGCACCTTAAAGGGGTCTTGGCATACATATATGTATAATAGAAAGCATACATAATTATAAAAAATGGAGACACTTAGGTTATACATATTCCTACAAGAACCCTTCTATACTACACACTGCACCTCATGGGTACACTGCACCCTTCTATACTTCACACTGCACCTCATGGGTACACTGCGCTCTTCTATTCTACACACCACCTCATGGGGGCACACAGCAGCCTTCTATTCTACACACTGCACCTCTTGGGGGCACACTGCACCCTTCTATTCTACACACTGCACCTCTTGGGGGCACACTGCACCCTTCTATTCTACACACTGCACCTCTTGGGGGCACACTGCACCCTTCTATACTACTACACATTGCACCTCATAGGGGCACACAGCACCCTTCTATACTACACACTGCACCTCATGGGGGCACACGGCACCCTTCTATACCACACACCCCACCTGATGGGGGTAAACAGCACCCTTCTATACTACACATTCCCCCTCATGGGGGCACACGGCACCCTTCTATATTACACACTACACCTCATGGGGGCATACAGCACCCTTCTATACTACACACTGCACCTCCATGGGGGCACACTTCTATACTACACACTGAACCTCATGGAACCTTCAGAGGACACTAGGTGGAAATAACCACCTGCATCCTAGCAACAAAAGACACTAGAAAGCTAATGCCAACTTCATCCTAGCAACTGTTGGAAAAATTGTCATTTTTTTTTTTTTTTTTCCCCTTGTCATGGCTCACTAATACATAAAAATGCATGCAAGGCTGATTGAGGGGCTATTGAGAGGATGACTGTGTACTTACCTGACCAAACAATGCAGGAATGTGTTTACTAGCTGTTTTGCACAAATACTACAGGAATGTCCTTACTACAAACTGACCAAGCCCATTCAGAAATGTCTGTGCTGTCTTCCTTAACCTCCCTGGCGGTATGTTATTTCAGATTTTTGGTGCTGAAAGTGGTACCATTATTTTGCATGGAAATTTTGCGTTTTTATATTGTAGGCCTGTAATTCTTAGGAATAACTCACTTAAATCTGTCCAAACAAGAGTCTAGTAGACATCCCGGGTTTGATAAAGTTTGAAACAAGAAATTATAATAGAACTATAAATGATCAAAAATAATATAATAGTAATAAAATTTATTAAATAATGTAATTAAATCAAAAACACTGAAATTTGCAGAATTGTTGCTGTCATCACTTTCAGTGTCTGATGATACATTTCCCCAAAAATCAGTATCACTCAATTCTGCAAATGATTTTTATTTACTATCAGTGTTTTCTAGCTGATCAAAAACCACTTTTGATGTAAAGGGACACTTTTTGGTTGCCATTGACGTTCTCAAGTTTCCAGGCAGAAAGAATGACATGTATAATATAAAAGTGCATGCAGGGCACTGGGCAAACCACTAGGGACAAAGGGGATGTGAAATTATTTCATACAGTAATGTAATCTTACAGATTACAGTGTACTGAATGTTTACTGTGTGTTTCACTTTTTGAATTTGCTGCCAGGCTCCGCCCCCATTTGACGCGACGCTCGCAGGGAACGGAGCCCGGCACACAGAGGTATCGGGCAGAAGACCCAGCCCGCAGACACAGTGGGGGGGATATCGCTGGATCCAGGGGACAAGGCAAGTAACCCAGCCTGGTTCCAGCGATGCAATCCCGAGTGTGGCTCGGGGTTACCGCTCTTAGTACAGAAAATTCACCCCGAGCCACACTCGGGAATACCGCCAGGGAGGTTAAAAAGTAATACTACTTTTCAGGGATTATGATTGGTCAATTCTACCAATTATTCCTGCATATACCACGGCCAAAACTGGAATAAGGTAGCATCTCACCGGGGCTGCTATATGCATGTGTCTGATTTGATCATCTGCCAAGCCATTGGAAATGGGAACTATCATGTAACCATGATAAAACCGCAACAGAGGACACTAAGCAGCTATGACCATCTGCATCCTAGCAACAGAGTGGGAATAGCCACCTAATTCTGAACAACAAAATACATTAGCAGGAATAGCCACCTGCATTCTAGCAACATAAAACACTAGGTGGCAATAGCTGCCTGCATCATAGCAGCCAAGGACACTAGGTGGCAGCAGCTGCCTGTATCCTAGCACCGAAGGACACATGGTGGCAGCCACCTGCATCCTGGCAACATAGAACACGTGACAGGAGCTGCCTGAGTCCTGGGCTCATTAACGCTGTACGAATGTAGGAGTTAACTGTGTACAGTGCCTTGTGAAAGTATTCACCCCCTCCTTTTTCCTGTTTAAATGTAGTACAACCTCAAATTAAGTGGACATCCACCTCCAAATAAAAGTGATTTAAAAAGGCCCTAGCACACAACCTCAACCTCTCAAAGCAAATCTCCCAAAAAACACAGAAATACAATATATACTAAACATAGATCCACAAAAATCAATTGATATACAGATAGTGAGTACTAAAAGTCCACATGAAGATGCACGTATATCCTTTTTAACTCCTCCAACCACTGTGTCTTCAGATTATAAAGTGCATAGAATTCCTTCAGTTGGTGCTCCACCACAGTGTACAAAATGCACACTTTCCAACCATGCAACTTGTACATGCCTTGGATTATTTGAGGGTATCATCCTATATTGCTCGTTGTGGTGATCCACATACAGTGGGTAAAATTAATGATTTGATCCCCTGCAGATTCCGTAAGTTTACCCACTTACAATGAAATTAAGATTCTATAATTGTACATGTAATAATACAAGTGTATTTTAAATGATAGAGACAGAATATCAACCAAAAATCTAGAAAAACCACATGATACAAATGTTATAGATTGAGTTGCACTTCAGTGAGTAAAATAATTATTGGATCCCCAAGCAAAACATGACTTAGTACTGTTTGGAGAAACCCTTGTCAAGCAGAGCGGTAAAACGTTTCCTGTAGTTGGTTTCCAGATTTGCACACATCTCAGGAGGGATTTTGGTCCACTCTTCTTTTCAGATCTTCTCTAAATCCTTAATGTTTCTTGGCTGTCTCTTGGCAACTAGAAGTATCAGCTCCCTCCCATAAATTTTCTATAGCATTAAGGTCTGGGGACTGGCTACCCGACTCCATGACCGTAATGTGCTTCTTCTTGAGCCACTCCTTTTGTTGCTCTGGCAGTATGTTTTGGGTTATTGTCATGCTGGAAGACCCATCCACGACCCATCTTCAGTGTTCTGGCTGAGGGAAGAAGGTTCTCATCCTACGATTTTAATGCATGGCCCGGTCCATTGGCCCCTAGATGGGGCAAAGTCAGGCTGTACCTTTAGCAGAGAAACAGGTCCAAAGTATGTTTCCACCTCTGTGCTTGACTGTAGGGATGGTGTTCTTGGGGTCAGTCAGCATTTTCTTCCTCCAAACACGGTGTGTCGCGTTAATGCCAAAGAGCTCAATTTTGGTCTCATCTGACCACAGCACTTTCTCCCAATCCTTCTCTGAATCATTTAGATGTTTATTGGCAAACTTCAGACTGGCCTGTACCTGTATGTGCATTCTTGAGGAGGGGGACCTTGTGGGCGCTGCAGGATTTCAGTCCATGGCGGCGTATTGTGTTAACAATGGCTTGTTGGGTGACTGTGATCCCAACTGCCTTTGAGATCATTCACAAGCTCCTCCCGTGTAGTTCTGGGCTGATCTCAAACTTTTCTCGTGATCATCTTTACCCCATGAGGCAAAACCTTGCATGGAGCTCCATACCAATGTAGATTGATGGTTATTTTGTATTTCTTCCTTTTGCGAATAATCACTCCAACAGCTGTCTCCTTCTCACCAAGCTTTTTTCTGATGGTCTTGTAGCCCATTCCAGACTTGTACAGGTCTACAATCTTGTCCCTGACGTCCTTTGACAGCTCTTTGGTCTTGCCCATGATGGCGAGGTTTGAATGGAAGAAAGAGATTCTGTGGATAGGTGTCTTTTATACACATAATGAGTTGTCGTTAGGAGTACCTTAAATTGACAGGACTAATCTGTGTACCACATGAGCACATACTGTAGCCCAGGCAAAGTCCGGCCTGCGGGCCAGTTTTATACGGCCCCACAGGTACTGTGGCAAAAACTGTGTTGTGGCCCCCCAGGACCCCTGTGATCTCTGAACGCCGCAGGACTGCACATCCTCAGCCGGTGTTCTTGCAATCTTTCTGACAAACTTTCTGAAGGTTGCAGGATTTGGTGTGTTCCTTCTCCCTGCGACGCCTGCGCTGTGTCTCCATCCCACACACAGCTACAAGGGCACGATACATGTGCGGCTTGTAGAGCTGTTCAGCTTGCTGCAGCTGGGATCCTTAGTCCCACAGAGGTGCCATTATTGGGCTCGGATCATCGGACTGGCCGGGACTTTGGACATGCCTGGTCTACTGTCTTCAATCTGGTCATAACTGGTGAAGAGACTGCCTCTGGGAAAAAGAAATGGTATGTAGCACTAATAGCAAGAAGTAGAACCTGCATATGCAATGAGAAATAATTTCTACCCCAACATTAACCACTTCAGCTCCGGAAGGGTTTCCCAGTTTAGGACCAGAGCACTTTTTGCAATTCGGCACTGCGTCGCTTAAATAACTGACAATTGCGCGGTCATGCAACGTTGTACCCAAACAAAATTTATGTCCTTTTTTTTTCCACAAACAGAGCTTTCTTTTGGTGGTATTTGATCACCTCTGCATCATTTCTGATCACCTCTATAAACAAAAAAATGCGACAATTTTGCAAAAAAAAAAAAAAATTATTTTTGCTACAAATCCTTTTTTTTTCATCGGTTTCGGCCGATTTATATTCTTCCTCATATTTTTGGTAAAAAAATCGGTTTGCGCAAAAGTTCCCGCATTTACGAATGATGAGAATTAATTTGTAGTTTTTCTGCGATTTTTAGCGGCACTGCGATATTGCGGCGGACACGTCGGACCATTTTGACACACTTCTCCTACGTTCACTGACAGATGCAGCTCTTCATGACGTGGGTTTATGCTCGTCCTACTAGGAGTTAACTAGGCAGGGAAGTAGCAAGCTGGCCCCTCCCACGGGGCTGTCCCCTCTTCCTACATAAACCCCCTACCTAGCTTAGCTCATCAGTTTTCAATGCCTAGTCGCAGGGAGTTGACCTGGCTCCCGTATGGGATCTGCGGTCCGGATTGAGACTGCTTTCATTTATTGCTTTTATTTGCTTTATTGCTTTTTTTCCCTTACTTCTATCAAGCATTGAAGTCTGCTATCAAAAAGCCGGCCGGGGCATAGAGGATCATTCCAGGACTCTGTAGTTTCCCTGGCCCGGCTGACCGATGCGAGCCAGTCCCGTGGTATGGGGTCCTGCCGCATTGTGCCCCTTCCGTGCGGGTGGCCTGGGGGTGTACCCCGCTTGCGCCCAGGTCCCGGACTGCGGTCCGGTTCAGAGGCGATTTGGCCTGCAGCATCTCGCCCGGGCAGGGGCGGAAGGTCTGTGACCGGGTGGCTACCCGCTACGCCCGTCAGGATGGTGAGTGAATGCCCCCCTCTCCCCTTTTCTGGCGCTGAGGGGGGCCATGGGGGTCCTAGCAACTTTCTGGGATGTAGCCACTGGTGGGGGTCCCCTGTTCTCCTCGGGGGTCCCATCCCGCCACCCCCCCCCCGCACCTCACCCGATCGTTATTCCCGCTTTGTTTACATAACATGACAGGCTGTGATTGTCACAGCTGGTCACGTGGTAAAGAGCCAATTCTATTGGCTCTTTACACGGATCGGAGCTGGGCTTTGTCCGAGGGACAAGCCTCAGCCCCGATCGCCGCGTGCACGTCGAGGTCGGTAGTGACCGGCTGTGATTGGACACAGCCGGTCATGTGGTAAAGAGCCAATTTTATTGGCTCTTTACCCCGATCGGGGGGGGGGGGGGTATTTTAACCGAGAAATGGTGCACTGGCCCACTCAGGTTAGTGTCGGCCAGTGATGGCTGGAGCTGCACGTGCGCCGCTAGCCCCGACTCCGA
>BLSH010545479.1:111214-122332 GCA_018402905.1 Glandirana rugosa | reverse complement strand
ACTGAAGGTGCACACGAGAGGGCATACAAGGGGTTCGTAAATGTCCGTAAAACATAAAATGTGTAAAAACACCTAAAATCACCTAATAAATAAGTACACGAGAAACAGGCAGATATAATACAGATAAAATTAGGGATGAAAAACGTACTTCACCATCAAGGATCCCCGTCCTTTTCTTTCCTTTATTTTTATCTGATCCCCATTTTTTGAGCTGGATACTGAGGGAAGATTCCAGTATACAGGCATCTTGATCGAGGACACAACCACAGGAGAAACATACCAGGACCCAACAAGGAGGACCAAAAGACCCCATTTACCAAGGCGTGTATCCCTGCAGGGGTATGAAACATCTGGTAAGTGCGGGAACATACGGGAGAGCACACGTGGAAGTCACCTTACTACCTTGAATAAGCAGGGAAGTCACTTTTTATTTATACACCAAAAGGATTACTCACAGAAGGATCACTGTTTTTGTTCAAATAAAGATATGGAAAGAGTTATAATCGCATAGCAGAAAGATACTGATTCTGAAACACCAATACCTATTGCAGCATGAATTAGCGCAATCGGACACAACTACTCTTGGAGACCCCATTTTTTCTTAACCATTGCACAATATTTAAGGTTCAGTGATTGATTTTGCACCTTTTGGCACCACAGCACTTTATTTTTATTTTTATTTTTATTTTACGGACATTTACGACCATACGGACATTTACGGACATTTACGGACGATATTTTCAACTATTCACCAATTTCTATTTTTACATTTTTCATCCCTAATTTTATCTGTATTATATCTGCCTGTTTCTCGTGTACTTATTTATTAGGTGATTTTAGGTGTTTTTACACATTTTATGTTTTACGGACATTTACGAACATTTACGGACATCTTTTTCTTCTTTTTTTTTTTTTTTTTTTCACTCTGTATTCCATCCATGGTAATTTGAATAAGGGCGCCAAAGACATAGGCCCACACACATCTTTAAAGGAACACTTACACAGACACGCCAAGGAGACAGCGCCATTTCCATCATTTTCATATACTGTCCATATACTACCCTAGCCTGTCCATATACTACCCTAGCCTGTCTATATACTACCCTAGCCTGTCTATATACTACCCTAGCCTGTCTATATACTACCCTAGCCTGTCTATATACTAGCCTAGCCTGCCCCTATACTACCCTAGCCTGTCTATATACTGCCCTAGCCTGCCCCTATACTACTCTAGCCCACCCCTTGGAATTGAACATAATGGTATGTCATCTCATTTTGCATATAGACAAGGTGCTGTTGCATGTAAATCTGACTAGTTTGAATTGTCATGATATAAAATAATGGATGTGGAGGCCTTTTGGTGGGCGTTTTTTTTTTTTTAATTATTTTTGGGGTGGGCTAGCATTTCATTCTTGGACCCAGGCAGCACAATGTCTTGGGCCAGCCCTGCTGCTAAGTACCATATTTCCTGGCAGCTGAATAGCTTGGTGGGGAGTGAATAAAAGATGAATTTGGAGTGGGGGGGGGGGTGTTATTTTAGAAAACGTGTTTGCTCTGTCCAAGCACAGGTTTACTTTAAAACCTCTGTCAGGTTTTTATTGCTGCCTTTGTCCCTGTTGGGGTGATTCTTATTCTCTGTATGAGAGGTCCAGATACGACTTTTGTAGCCAATGCCCCTTAGGGGTTTCTGGAAGTAGCGGTTCACCTGTTCACACTGCCCTCAATCACACTCCTTGCTTGCATCCGGAGTCAGAAAACAGGCTAGCTCTTTGTTTTTGTATTTGTTTTTTTATTAGGGGTTTAAACTTGGATGGGGTATGGATGATTATGGGATGCCCAAAGATCAACAGTTCTTTACACGGGACCTCTATATATACACTCTGTATATACACTCTCCTTTGTCCTCCAGCACAACTCTTGCTTCTCCTTTTTTGTTCCAGCACAACACTTGCTTCTCCTTGTTCCTCTCTCCTGCACAACGCTTCCGGTTTAGTTAGCACATGGTGAGGTCTGCTCTGGCTTTGACCAGGCCTAGTTACCGCATTTTTGCCTTATGGACTATTACTCCCAGACCATCCTCCTCCAGGTCTCTACAGTCCTCCTGATTGCAAGCACCTGCACTCTGCCCATTGACACGAAAGTCCCAGAGTGCACCTCCACTTCCCTGGGCTGTGTCACTCACCAACACCTGGTGAACGCCTCCCGGAGACTCTGCTGGTAGTATTCTCCTCCTGCTGTCCTTTCCTGCTCCTCTTTGTGCCTCTCCACCAGGATCTCACTCCTGGATGCACCCAAGCCCCGGGCCGAGGTCACCCTCCCCAGACTGGGGACTCCCTCCATGCCCCCGACAGCCTTCAGTACTCCGTCTCCATTCTCCAACTTCCACCCGAACTCTTTCACTGGGCTGCCTAAGGCTATTTGAGAAGGCCTGCCCCCTGCCAATCCAGGTTGGGGATTGGTCAGGGCTACCCAAATACCAAGCAGTTCTACCTATTCTGCCCCACTCCCCTTTTCCAGAACACTCTGAAAAAGCAAGGAGGGGTCAACCAAAAAGTGTCACCACCTATAGTCACCAGCCACTCCCTGGACCACTCACATGCCCAGAACAAAAACAAACAGGCCTAACAGCAGCAAAACCTGCCTAAATGTACCTACTCTAACACATAAATCCTCAACTAGCACCTACCTAACCTAGAGGGTGCTACACTTTATTGCATTAGAAGTCAAGACTACAATACAAAAAAGTAGCCAATGTAATTTGTGGTCACAACGCTCCCTTCATCAGGGCTTGACTGGCAACAATGTATACAAGCTAGAATTGAACTGGACCTGCAATGGTATTTTTTCCAGTGTGAAAAAGGCACAGGTCTTATTAGCAGCTTGTTTGGGGAAATATGTCAATGGGGGACACCTGTTTGACAACAGGCATTTAACCCCACTTTGGAGAGCTTTCCACTCCACAAGAGATGAATGCAGATTTCCCCAATGGGAAAAGATAACTAAAAAAAAAACTGACAAGGGTTCTAACTAATCCCTATGCTATCCATGATTTAAAGTGTCACTAAACTCACAACTGTAAAATCAGTCTGTATATGCAGTAAAGCATGCTTGTTGTACTCACTGTGGGACCTAAGTGGGCCCGCTTTGTGTAAAAAGGCTGTTTGATCCTGTCTTCTCTATTCCTCCCCTTCCACTGTCCCTAATCCATCTCCTGTTAGTATAGAGCAGGGATATGTAATTAGCAGACCTCCAGCTGTTGCAAAACTACAAGTCCCATCGTGCCTCTGGGTGTCATGTTTGTGGCTGTCAGAGTCTTGCTATGCTTCATGGGATTTGTAGTTCAGCAACAGCTGGAGGTCCACTAATTGCATATCCCTGGTATAGAGCCTTGGAGGCACTCTGCACATGCTCAGCTTGGTGCGTACTATGTATTTTTATTTGGTTTTTGTGTTTTTTTGGAGAGTGCATGTGATCAGCACAGGGTCAATTAGCACTGTCCAGACAGAGGGTCTTGATCCAGCTCTGTGCCGGAGAGTAGCGCCTCTATCTGGTCTCTCCCTCCTTACAGGCTGCACCCGAGCCTCCAGGCCTCAAGGTCACCCCCCCCCCCCAGGGCTTCCTCCCGGGTGGAGTCCTCCACAGCACCTCTGCTGCATCTTCACCACACTTCCACCCGACTTCTCTTCCCACCTGCTGGCAGGTCACTGTATTTAAGGAGGCCTGCTCCCCCACCAATCCAGATTGGGGATTGGTCAGGGTTCCTTAACATACACAGCAAGTGATACCTTGGAACCAAGGGGAGGAGTAGATTGAGAGCTGTGGGACTCATTGGCTCCTGCTGCTGTCAATCAAATCAAATCAGTTGACAAGGGTGCAGGGGACGGGGCAGTGTCTATGGACCCTGGGCTCAAGAGCAAGCCTACACAAGTACTCCCCCAGCAAGCAGCTTGCTAGGGGGGTACTTCAAAGGCATGAGTAGACTAGCACTGGCAGAGGACCCTAGAAGAGGAGGATCAGGTATTCTTTGTGCAAAACCATTGCACAGAGCAGGCAAGTAGAACATGTTTGTTTATTTATTTTTAAAAACAAAATGTAAGGGTTTAGAATCACTTTAAACTCTGCTGCATGATCTGAAGTCCATAGTTAGTATGGCTTTCTGCAGCATAGCCACACAAGCATAGTACAACAAGTTCAGACATAAGAAGTCTGAGTGCTATAGTATTTTTTTTTTCTCTGCTGGTGGGTGGATAAGAAATTTAAGAGGCACTTAGCTAAAGGTACATTTGTATTTTCAGTTTTTGTTTTCTTCGTCGTAGTCTTTAAAAGCTTAAACAGACCTCTTCTTGTTTTGTGGAAGTAATGGGGCCCATTAACATTTTACATCTGGTGCATGTTCTTCTAAGTGTTGTATGGCTCCTCGCATGAACAGAAAAGTAGTAAAGTTCAGTTGTTTAGAGTACCGTATATACATATTACACCCACATATGGTTACTTTAAATTTGAAAATGTTTCTTGTGAGTGCTTTGGTGGTAGAAACATGAGATATTGTGAATTCATTCCTTTTTAATGACTGGGGTCTGATATCAAGAGCTGTTTGCTGCCTCCAAGAGGCTGTTGGGTAGAGCTGTTGTGTTTTCAATCAGCAATGATTTTCTAAATGGAGAGGTTGTGTCAGGTCAGACAGCTGGCAGACAATACTGAAGCTTTTAGCAGGCCTGTCTGTGTTAATTGATTTAAAGTTACTGTATGAAAGTAAACAAGTTGTTGATGTGATCTTCGTATCTTTATCACTAAATGCAGGTTAATTTCTACCTAATCATTCTCTCCATTGGTACATGAACACCCAGAATAAATTCAAAGCCTGTGTCTGGGTAAAATTTTAAAGCTGATGTTAAAGCCATGTTGCTCCCCTGGGAGTGGCTGGTAGTAGTGGTTAACCTTATAGCTACCCTCAATCCCACCATATCTCACACATCCGAAGTCACTGAACAGGCTGGCTCTTGTTTTTGTTTGTTTTATTTAGGGGATTAACTTGGAAGGGGAAAAGGGGTGACTGTGGGATGCCCAAAAAATTGGTTAAAGGACCTCCTATATGCACTTCACTTAAATTTCCCTTCAGGTCAGGAAACTATCAGGCTCAAACCATTCCTTTCTCTTCACCGCAGCTAGCACATGGTGAGGCCTGCACTCTCTCAGCAGGACCTCCGGACCACCCATTACAGGCCAGGGTCAAAGACCCCTCAAAGTGTAGCTTAGTACGTTGGTGCTAGCTGGGCTTTTGATGGATTACAACTTCCAACCCATCTCTCTTCCAGGTCACACCGACCTGCTTTCCTGCCAGTGACACACCTTTCCTTTGACTGGTTCCTGAGACCTCCAAAGACTGTCCACTATTCCTCTCCCAGCCTGCTCCAGCCTTTCCTCCAGCTCCCAGGGTCTGACACTCACCGACTCCAGTATCCAGTGGTCAACCTCCCCCCGCCCCAGGGCTTCCTCCTGGGTAGAGGCCACCACAGCACCTCTGCTACATCTTCACCACACTTCCACCCAACTTCTCTTCCCACCTGCTGGCAGATCACTGTATTTAAGGAGGCCTGCTCCCCTGCCAATCCAGATTGGGGATTGGTCAGGGTTCCTTAACATACACAGCAAGTAATACCTTGGAACCAAGGGGAGGAGTATCCAAGGGGTGTCCCTCCCTGCAATCTCCAGGCTATTCTGAGCCACTCCACTGCCCAGATCAAAACATTCAGGCCTGCAATTTACATCAGGCCTGACTAAATTTTGCCTCTTCTAGAAAAAAGACCTCTACAAAAACACCTACACTTTGGGGACGCTACACTGAACTCCCTCTGGGTATATTAAAAAAAAAAAAAAAAAAACATTCTCAATAGCCACAAATGATATAAATCCACTTTGTGTGCACCAGATGTGTTTGCAAACCCATGTATCACCTTGCAAAAGTAGCGGTGACATCATCACTATGCTGCACATAGCCTATACGCAGTGCCAGAGGTGTGGGTGGAGCTCAAGGAACTGATGCTCATAGGAAATCAACATATTAAGCAAAATACAGTCAGAATTTGTGATGGCTAGGTATGTGACATTTTTCCAATTTATTTTTTTAATAAATAGACCCCTAAATATCAGCTAGTGTTGGAGCTCACAAGGATTTGTGACAGTGTTCAGGCCTAGCAATTGGCCACTGGACTTGAGAACTGCATTGTGGAAGAAAGTCACAATTTTTTTCCAGCTGGGTGTGATGAAAAAAGCAGAGGGGAGCACTATGGAGGGTAAATAAAGCTAGGTCAGATGGTGGAATTTAAAGACCCTGTTTCTGTATCCTGAACGAGTGACAAGGCCAGCATGGCAAGATCGAGCACAGTGTTATAAGGCATCAATTGCATACTCAGAACTCTGTAGATGCATCTTCCATTTACTGCATTGATGTAAGGCTCATAGTAAATCTAGAGACTCTGCTGGGGAGGCCTGGAATGTTTCCTGCTTAAAGCTAAATGCAGAAAAATGGGAAAGGTATTGAGCCAATTACATAGGCACTGGCTGGGATTTTTGCAGTGTTTTTTACACAGTTTGTAAAATGCCCATATTGTTTGTTGCCATGATTTTAAGGAAGCAATATTTAAATTTTTGGCAGTTCTGTTTGAAAAGTTTGCGTGTTATCTTTGAAATGACCTTGTCCGGTTCTAAAAAAAAAAAAAAAAGTGGTTTGCAAGAGAAGAGTATATTCGCCTCTCCAGCAGCCCATGTCTCCTACCTTTAGCGCTGCAGCCTCTGCAGTCCCTTCAGCATTAAAACTTTGAGAGTATCCCCTGTCCCATACACCACTGCTGAACCCATTAGCAATGTAGGGGTCAGAGGAAGGAACCACAGCACATGGTGGGGGACACGGTTCAATTGCAGTGTTTATAGAAAATGCACATAGTCACCTACAATAATACTTACAGCATTACAATAATATAAAAGTAATCTGATCAGGATTATATAATTCCTCAGAGCTTGCAATGTTGGCAAAAAGCTGCATTGGGGGAAATTAATCAAAACTAGGGCAGATAGAATTTGGAGCAGCTTTGCATGGCAACCAATTTGGTTCCATCTTTTATTTTCAAAGCTTAAAGTGATTGTAAAGTCTTGTTTTTTTTTATTATTATTATTAAAAATAACAAACATGTTATATTCTCCTTCTCTGTTGCAGTAGATTTGCACAGAGCAGCCCGGATCCTACACTTCTTTGGTCCCTCTTCACTGCTCCTGGCCCCTCCCTCCTGTTGGGTGCCCCCACAGCAAGCAGCTTGCTATGGGAGCCACCCGAGCAGAGTCACAGCTCCGTGTATCCATTCAGACACGGAGCTGCGTCCCAGCCCCGCCACCTTTCTATTCTCGTTGGCTGACTGACTTTAAAAGCAGCAGGAGCCAATGGCGCCACGCTGCTGTCTTAGCCAACTAGGAGGGGAGTCCTGGACAGCCGAGACATTCCTACAACATCGCTGGAGCTAGAGGGACCTCAGGTAAATATTAGGATGGGCTGAGGGTGGCTGCTGCACAGAGAAGGCTTTTTATCTTCATGCATAGAATGCATTAAGATAAAAGAAAACCTTCTGCCTCCTACAAACACTTTAAAGCGTGTATTACCCTAAAAGAAAAATAAAAGGATCCTGTTCCTTTAAAGCATGTTGTACAACACAGGGCTGGCCCTTTTTGTATCACCTAAAATGCATGGTTTTGCCCTCCCCCTGTAAACTGACCATGATTTATCATGGCTGCTGAGCCCTGACACCATGGTCAGTTTATGTGCCAGTGACTCCATCAGCAGCTCTCCTCTATCCTCCTCTCGCCCCCCCCCCCCCTCCCTGTCTGTCAGCTGTGTCGGTGCTCGCCCCTTACCCTCCTGCTGCTATAATTACTTTTCAGTTTCCTTACAATCCTTTCTGTTTGATAATGATAGGTGCCCCAGTGTGTGTGCTTTATAAAAAAAAAATGCAGATCTATACTTTGTTTCAGAGCGCCTTGGCGCTCATGTGACCGTCCACCTCGTCTCCCGACTGACAGATTTTCCTTCACCTCTTGCCCTGATGGCTCCAACCTTTTTGATTTTCCTTCCCTTTCTGTCTTCATGAAAATTGATACCAGGACAAGTAGTAGGGTGAATTTTCCCAGCAGTGACACAGCAAGCAATACAATCTTGACAAGTCTACACATTATCTACCCTAAACAAACTTAATAAAAATATACATTTTGCCTTTACATAAAGTTAAAAAATTGTCCAGAGATGCATTTTAATATATTTTACCTGGGTATTTAGTTATTCCATCTGAATCAATAGCTCCACTTTAAAACATGTTTTATACAAACCAGTTTGTCTTTTTTTTTTTTTTTTGTGGCTGGTTAGAAATGTGTATATTTTGTTTTGTTCCCTGCCATTCCTTGGGTATTCCTTGCTATTAGTATATCTAGTATTAATGCATATATTAAAGTAAAAAGCCTCCAGTGGCCAGGATCCCCCCCCCATATTCAAGCCCGATCTTGATCCAGCTCTGTGCCGGAGAGTAGCGCCTCTATCTGGTCTCTCCCTCCTCACAGGCTGCACCCGAGCCTCCAGGCCTCAAGGACACCCCCCAGGGCTTCCTCCCGGGTAGAGGCCTCCACAGCACCTCTGCTACATCTTCACCACTCTTCCACCCGACTTCTCTTCCCACCTGCTGGCAGATCACTGTATTTAAGGAGGCCTGCTCCCCTGCCAATCCAGATTGGGGATTGGTCAGGGTTCCTTAACATACACAGCAAATGATACATTGGAACCAAGGGGAGGAGTAGATTGTTAGCAGTGGGACTCAATGGCTCCTGCTGCTGTCAATCAAATCAAATCAGTTGACAAGGGTGCGGGGGACGGGGCAGTGTCTATGAAGTCTTCTAGCGGCACACTGACAGGGCTTCCATCTTCACCTGGTCTTCCTTCCTGGTGTGCGAGCAGCCGTCATTTGACTGGCCGAGTCGCAATAACATGGCCGTCCATTGGGAACGCAGTGTTAATGCGCTGGTGACATCACTGATGCTGCTAAAGTAAATATCTCCTAAACGATGCAAGTATAGGAGATATTCACTGTACCTACAGGTAAGCCTTATTGTAGGTTCACCTGTAGGTTTAAATATAAAAAAGCCTTTACTACCATATTAAAATGATTGTAAATGTTGAAGTTTTTTTTTTTATTTTTAAATAACAAACATGTCATACTCCCCTGCTCTGTGCAATGGTTTTGCCCCAATCCTTTTCTGGAGACCCCCGCTGACGCTTCTGGCTCCTCTTGCCTTTAGAGTAGGGTATTATAGAGGCAGATTATACTTCTGGCACTGGTGCAGTGGTATGTTATGAAACCTAACTCTGGTTTTGCTAGCCTCTGTAATTGTTTATTGGAAGTCTTACCTTTTTACATCTGAGTTTGAGGAACGTACTAATCAGGATTCTCTCTTGCTCAGTACAGAATGAGTATAATGCTAAGTCTAGTATAATCACACGCTATACCTCATTTTGAGTGGAGCAAGTATTACAAATATACAGCTAGCCTATTCAAGCACAATGGAGATATGATATATTACATTAATGTGAATGTTCAAGTTGAGTTTCTGTTTATCAGAGCGATATGCTGGTCCACAAGGGTATGGCGATGTATATTTTAATGTTTGTCATTTAAATGTGTTTTTTCATGATAAAGTATATTTATTTTCAATTTTCAGATCTGGGGCAGTGTTTTTAGAATGCCAGGTAACTCCTGGTGGTACCTAGCAGCCCTCTGAGTGTGGAACCCCTTTTTTCCCACCATAAAACTCTATAGAGCAGCTGTCTTGTACTATGGTCTACTCCTGCATTTTTCTGGTCTTCCAATGAATAAATTGCAGGACATCCGCAGTAATAGTAAGCCTTATTGTCATTGCTGCTGTCCCACTATTTGTTTTTTCAAGTCAGGGCCTGGAAAAGCTGCAGCATTGGATGAATGAGTAGTGGGACAGCAGTGGTGACCGTAAGGCCTCACGCACACTGGACATTAAAAAACATTCTAAAAACGTCAGTAGCTTTGCAGTGAGTTCTTCAGCTTTTTTGAGCAGTAACTTTTTTTTTTTTTTTTTTTTTTTTTTTTTTATGACCCAAAAACGTTGGTGAGCCGCGTTTTTTGAGCAGTAGCTTATTTTTTTTTTTTTATTTATTTTTTTTTTCCTCAGTGGATCTAAAACATCCAAAAACATTGGTGAGCGGCGTTTTTGAGCGTTTCAGTGTTTTTACAGCTGAAAAAGTGTCTCAGAACCCACTAGTCTCGGGTTTTTTTACAGCTCAAAACAGTTGATAACAATCTGTGTGCATAAACACATATGATAACATGATGGGGAGTTTGACTGTAGGAAAAAACATCTGAAGCTAAAAACAGCAGCTGTAAAAACTTCCTGTGTGCATGAGGCCTAAGGCTTATTGCTACTGCAGCTGTTTCACAACTCATCCATTCAGAAGCATGCCATGGCCTTCTACTACAACCCAATGCTGTCACTACTGATGTTGTGCTACTCATTCATTCAGTGCCTATGGCAGCAGACCAATGAAGTATACAGGTCACTCAACTGTGACAAGTGTTCTGTAGGCCAGGACTTCTCCAATAAAACAAACTATTTAACCACTTGCCGACCGCCGATCGGCGATTGACGGCGGCAAAGTGGCTCGTTCCCGCAAATCGCCGTCATACGACGGCGGCTGCGGGAACGTGTATAGTGAGCGCGCGCGCGCCGCCTGAGGCGCGCCCGCGCGCTCACTGTGTCCAGGGGGGGCCAGGGAGCGGGTGCGGCGGCTTCGATTGCCGCCGGCCACCCGCGATGCCCCCCCCGGAGCGAATGAGCGGAGGTCCGTGTATGTAAACACGGACCTCCGCTCTGTGTGAGGGGGAAGGGCTGTGATCACAGCCTTCCTTTACGTGAAGGCTGTGATAACTTCCCTTCCCCTGTTAGGGCATCCCCCATACAGTTAGAACACGCCCAGGGAACATAGTTAACCCTTAGCGCGCCCCCTGCAGGTTAACCCCTTCACTGCCAATACCAATTTATCAAACAAAATAACCTCTT
>BLSH010545479.1:84489-110855 GCA_018402905.1 Glandirana rugosa | reverse complement strand
CATCTGTATAAAAATCCTTCACATTTTATCACGGGGGAGAGAAGGAAAGTCAAAACTAAACAAACCTAATTACGGTGCACCCCTCTCTGTCTGGCAAAAAGATGGAGGATAGTAGGGTATCTCACAAGAAGAAACATATTTGATATTAACTAGTATAGGGGGTGTGGATGTTAAAACCACTGAATCACCGGTAAACAAACCCTAAAAATTGGTGAAGTCGGGGCCTTCCTAAAGGTCGAAATCCTGGCCTCTAAGCCGCGACGCAGCGAAATTGACTGTTAACGCGCCAGCATGCTGCAACATGGGTTAATACCACCAAAAGAAAGCTCTATTTGTGGGAAAAAAAGGACGCAAATTTCGTTTGGGTACAACGTCGTACGACCGCGCAATTGTCAGTTAAAGCGACGCAGCGCCGAATCTCCGGTCCTAAAGCTGGAAATCCTTCCGGGGCTGAAGTGGTTAAAAATCCCAAACAAATGGCCACTAAGTCACCAAAATTGTAGGTGTGGGGGATATGATCAATTATAGTTTATACAAAGAAGAACACTCTATGGGATGATAGGAGGTAGAAAAACGGTCTGTCTCTCCCCACGTGGCATTAATCCAAACAAATCAAAACTGAAAGGAAGAGAGGGGGCACTATTTTACACTTCCTAAAAATATGTCTACATTATCACATTAAGGTGTCCGTTTATAAAGCAGTGTAAAAAATCCACTGCTGACTTCTCCGGCATTCACAGAGGAGATCATTCTCCTCTGTGTGCCTGCTTATTAAGGTGTGTAGATCACTTCACAGTTTGTGAAGTGAAGTGATCTACAAACGCTTTAAACTGTGGAGAACGCCCCAATCTCTTGAGACATTCCGAGATTACGGCACCAAAATTCACAGAAACTCTGAGATGTCCATTTATTAAGCAGTGATAAATTATCACTGCTCAGTAACGGACATTCTCAGAGGAGCCCGCCCAAATAGTAAATAAAATTATTAGCCCCCCTACACTATATATGTATATATAAGCGCATACACACCTTATATATACATATATATACACATACATTATATATACATGTGTGTATATATACACATACATCATATACATGTATATACATATATACACATATACAGGGCAGGGGGACATGGCTACTGTGTTGGGGGGTCTGAACGAGGCAGGGGGAAGTCTCTAATCTTCCTCTTTCCTCGGGATTCCCTCTTCACCCCCTCAATTCTCCACCTCTGAGCTGGTGAATCGGGGAGGGTGAATTCTGCCCGAGATCCCCAGTGAAGTGTGGAGATCACCGCTTTATAAACTGGCCGTTTCTGTGTCAGTGAATGACAGTTCTCCACTTGCAGAGATAATCGGTGAAGAACAGCTTATCTCCCGATTATCTCTGCTTTATAAACTGAAAATGAGCTGTGATCAGCCGTGATCCTTGGGATCACCGCTGATCACACTTTTATAAAAGGACACCTTAAATACCACAAAACGACCCCTGAAAGATGTGGTCAAACCCTTCACCGTAGAATTGAAATCAAAAGGACAATGTTGTCTTACAACACATCCATCAGTCTGGACCACATCACGAGCCACTGTGAATATGCCTTGCAGTCCTACATGACTCAAAATCAATATTTATAAAGGGAGTTAATGCCATATATGTATGACTGCATAAGTCTACAGAGTTTCTCTCATCCCGATCGAGTCCACCTAGATGCCTCTGTTAATCATGTTGACATATATCATAAATCTATAGGCTGGCAGAAGATATGCATTCAGCAAGCAAAGTGGTTATATCAGTGTCTATAAAGCGGAAAGTCCTCTGCTAATTAGTTGCTTGTGCACATTAGCTTGACTTACAAATCTATAGGCAGGCTGATAATGCACCTTTAGCAGGTAATATAGTGGCGACAGTATAAGTGAAGCAAGAAGTCATCGGCAGGTTAGCAATAGATTAAAGCCGAGTATAGGCACTATACAGTAGGTCAGAGAGCGGTCAGTAGAAGGTGCAGCACCTCCAGGGTGCAAAGTCCACCTGTGAGTATGTATACAAACAGAAATTGACACAGCTAAGCCAAATTCAACAGTTTCCAGCTTCATCATTACCAGGCATTAAAGGAGCAGATCCCCTCGTGGCCACGCTGTTTTCAAACAATGATGGCTAGTATGGGGAACTTTTCCCCATACTGCTGCCACAGGGAGGGTGGAGGGGGGCAGCCTCCCAAAGGTGAACTAATCCTTTTAAATATATCCACAACTAGTTCTCCATGGTTGTATGTCAGCAACCGAGACTAACGCTGTCTTCTCACTGTGTCATTCTCACCCACTTAAATTTGACCTGCTGCTCTGCTGGCATCTGCCAAGTTTCTGTGCTTCTGCCTCTCCTCCAATGTGGCTCCGCCGCTGCTGCTATCCCTCAGTGGCCATGTGGGGGGAGAGAGAGATCGCTTTTTTACATGTGATCTTTCCATAGGGTGGTGTTCTTTGCAGGAGGTCCTCCAAGTCTGCATTTTCTCAGTGACTGTAGGTGTACAACAGGTACCAGTGAAAGTTCTTGTGGGCTAATCGCATATAAAACAGGCAAACCTGCACATATGCATCAGTGCTAAGTGCAAACTTTGTGGACAACTGTGTGTGGGCCATAATCCTCTAACTGGTTATGCAGCCTCACATTCTGAAATCTAAAGCTTCCTCTTTTTCATTTGCTGAAAGACCACCCCAAACAATCTGAAGGATCACAAACTTGTCCTTTGTGTTAGAAGCTTGACAACTCTTACTACAGAAGTCTGACATCTGGCAGACTCTCAGGTTGTGGTCCTACATCAATCATCTGTGAGGCTGACTTTTTAAACCAGAAATGTACATTGTATTAAAAATGGGGACAATGTAGAATGACAAATTTCACTGGAAATTGTTTCTTATTCTTGCAGGTGGTAATGTGACCCTGACCGACCTTCCACATACTCTTTCACAGATTGAGAAAAACGTGTCTTCCAATGTACCCGATGGCTATTCACTTAACGTGTGTGCATTGTCTTGGGGCATGGACCAGACCAAATTTCCACAGGACTATGACTTTGTCATTGGGGCAGATATAGTTTATCTGAAGGAGACCTATGACCACCTTCTCCAAACATTGCTGCACCTCTGTTGTCCCAGCACCACCATATTCCTTTCTTCCAAAATGCGGGCCGAGCATGGTACTGTGGTCTTCTTCCAGGATGTCCTGCCCAAGTATTTTAACGTAGAGCTTGTTAAGAGAAATGCTGAGGATAACATCAACATCTACATTGTGACCCGGTATCAGAACTGAACTCTATCATTCTTAGACATACAATTCCTTATATTACATTCCAGAAAATGAAAGTAAGCCAGTAATGTGAAACCCAGTCATAGCGTTAAAGGTGAACTCTAAGCAGATCTAGAAAAACATCATTACGTAGTCACTGATAAAATCATTAATTGTAGAATGCATTGAACTTCTATAAGTACCTTCTTCTTCTAACTGAATCCTTGTACGTACAAATCAGACTAGCAGAGAGGGGCAACATGAGGAGGATTTTCAGCCAGCCTCTATAGTATTGCATGGTGCGATTAGTCTCCCTTCCCAAGTACGCATACGGGAGGGTAGAGCACAGGGAGGACATCATTGTGCTGCGTCTTTGGCCAATCAACAGGCTGGTGACCCAGCTCTGTTGTATAAATGAAGTGGAGAAAAGTGTGGTCACCAACTCAGCTGTGCTTTCTGAGGAAAAGTTAGAACAGAATTAAAAATATTTTGGTGAGTAAGACAGTTTACATTTCAACAGTGTAATTAACTGTTGTCTTGGAGTTCACATTTAATGCTTTTCTGCTCATAGGAAGGGTTCTCCAGTATTTGGAAAGGAAGTTGTTTTTAAAGCAGATGTTTTAGGACAAGTTTTAACTATTTGTACCAAATAAATATACTGTATATGGGTCTGTTCAAAAAGATATTTCACACAAGAGTGATGAGTAAACCTGTAGCAACCAATCAGATTTCATTTTGGGGTAGTCTGACCAATGAAAGATTAATTTTAATTGGCTGGAATTAATGCACATTGCTTTATAGGATTGTGCCACATGGCTATAGGGTAGACATTTTCTGATTTTTGCATTACTACATGCTGGATTTGCCTGTACCTATACTAAAAAAACAGAGCACAACTTACTGCTAAATTCTGCAGCCTTAAACAAAGATCAGGTCAAGAGCATATCAGCATGTATATGCATGTAAGGGCAGTATTTGATCCAAGTATAGGAGATGTTCATGTTTACAGAAAAGGTTTATATTAATTTATCCCAGGAGTCATGCTAGATATTCCCACCCCTCCTGGTGTTACAGCAGGTGAAGAGAGAACTGGTTCCACCAGTTTCAGAAAAGCCACTACAGTCAAGCAGCTATCAGTCAATGAGATGACAGGAACCTAAGGGAAATGCAGGACGGTACAGTTTTTTTTAGCCTTGAATTAAAGCTGTACTATTTTAAAAACTACACATGGGATCTCTGGACTACAATTAGCATTTAATGGTAAAGGCCAGTATATGGCACCAATAATGGATCTGACATTGGCCTTAGTCAAAGGTGATAGAAACTTGCAGAAATTTGTTTTCTATGTTTCAATATGGAATAGTCTAAAGCAAAGGCGAGAACCCATTTAATTGAACAGACATGGGTAGATTTACTAAAACTGGTGCACTCAGAATCTGATGCAACTGTGCATGGTAGCCAATCAGCTTCTTACCTCAGCTTGTTCAGTTAAGCTTTTTTAATAAAACCTGGAAGCTCATTGGTTTCTATGTAGAAGTGAGCAATTGTTTTTACTCCAGCTTTAGTAAATAAAGCCCACAGTAACAGCATCGTAGGTACCAGACCCAGTTTATATCATCCTTATGGGATGTATATTTGGTCTGTGTAACCTCATATTCAATTTGACTGAGTTACCATAACCAGGAGAGCCTTCTGTTACTACAAATGGCACTTTTATCCCTGTCTGGATATGCCAAAGTATAAATCACCCATGGATTTAAAGGGTGTCAGCCAAAACAAGTATTTATGTTTTGTGCTAATTAATTTTATCCTTACTGAGACTTCAGTGGTAGAGATCTCTGCAATTGAAGTCCCAGATTTGCACATTTGTAAAAGAACAAGGGGGTCCCAATATACATTTTGGATTATCGTTTCATATATTGATAACTTGGCCTAACAAACTTCACTTGCAACATAACATACTGTAGCACATGACATAATTCATTCTTGAAGTCCTGCAAATTTCCATACCTCCACCTGGATGTCAGAGCTGCTAATGACAGATCATATATGCAGAAGATAAAGTCTTATTAATCTATATTTGTACTCAAATGTGAGACTGGGATGCTGAAACACTTTGTAATTAAAATGCACATACCATTTTTAAAAGAAAATATATTTTTAAGGAAATTAGATTTTTATTACCCACAAAACACCAAATGAGTTTTATAATGTTCAGACGTACTGCTGTTTTTAAAGAACGTACATTGAAAATTTTATGTCCCTTTGAATACTGTAATGTGTTTAACAAGTAAAAAATAAATGACAATATCACAGTAAATGGCATTTGTTCTCTTTCTACGTGGAAAAAGCTAGTATTTTGCATGGGTTTACAGCTTACTGTACAGCACATTTGAATACGTTATTTCTATAGTGTACCAATTCATGACCTTAAATGCTTTCCACATTCTCTTACATTTCTGTATACTGCAAAATGCTAATTTGCATTAGATGCAGTAAGAAGTTTATTTTTTTGTAATAGCTCAATATCACCCTTCTGGTTACAGCTGGAAAGCTTAAAGGCACATTTTACCTTTTGTAAAAAAAAAAGGGTGCAATGCACAGGCTCCTGCAGACTAATCCTCCAACCCCCGGTCCATACGAAGGTTTGGACCTTCGGTTTAGGAGCAGGAGGACCTCTTTAGATGTGGTGGCGCCATTACTTTTGTTTTTCAGACTGTTTTCATTCATTTTCACCTGGTGATTCTGCCAGTAACACACTTTCTGGCCTAGGATGAATTCCATAGAGATGCTGCACTTTAAATCAAATTATTTCACCACTGCGGGGGTAAAAGTAAATCATGATTTCTCCCCCCCCCCAAAACTGAGATACTACTCACTAAATCATTGGACCTTGATTTCAACAGGTGCATATGCACTTTATAGGATCTCTTCTGACTGATTCTCAATGACATCTTCTCAGGTAGTGGTGTTCATTGGGGTGCTGTTTCTGACTTTGTCCTTTTTTGGATGAAACCTGTAGGGCGGAGTTGAGTACTGATGTCAGACAGCACATACCCATATCAGCTGCTGGTGGTTTTAGAAAGTTTGTGTGTGTGTGTTGGCATTTTTCTACTTTTATATAAAAGATTTCAGACTTTATGTGCACTTTTCCTTTCCTTTTGAATTGGATATTCATGTGGAAGCTGGTCCGATTTCTCAAGTGGATGCGGTTTATTCTTGTACAGAACGGATGCTGCCAGGAATCATTTGGATGATGATATCCTATTTGTTATATTGACATCCCTTTAACTTGAGGTCCACCGATCTGGAGAGTGATCTCTTTCAGTTTTGGTTGGAGGTCATTTCTACTCTCACAGTGGTGAAATCATTTGATTGGATTGAAACCGCACTCTTAGAATTTTTTACTGTTGACTTCTGCGTGCTGCTGACGTAAATGTTTGGATTTATACTAGTGTGCACTTTGTTTATTCTGTCCTAGGGTGACGATGGTCACTCACTGTACTGTATCTATGGCAGTGTTGTCATCTTAGGACAGGATGTGTGTAGGACACAGCATGTCTTCTCCATTTCCATAACCTATGAGGAAGTGTTCTGTAGTCCACGGAGGTAACAGTCAAGGCTGATAACACTGCAGGGTGCACAATACACAAGACAGCACTGGATTTCTGGCAGGATCAACAGATATTTTTGCTCCTATTTAACAGATATAACAAACTGCTTTTAAAGTGATTGTAAAGGAAAAAATGTTATTAACCACTTCCCGACCGCCATATGCAGAATGATGGCCGGGAACTGGTTCAGTTATCCTGACTGGGCGTCATATGATGTCCTAAGGATAACATGCTGGCGCGCGCCCGGGGGGGGGCGTGCATCATGGCGATCAGTGGTGTGGGGGGTCAGTCTGACCCTGCGCATTACCAATCTCGGTAAAGCGCTTCCATCAGAAGCACTTTACCATGTGAAGGCCGTGACTAGAGTTGATTGAACCTCTGGAAGTTCAGGTTCTGCAGGTTCGGCCGAACTTCGGGACAAAGTCCGGATTCGGGTCCGGACTTGACCCGAACTTTGACCCGGACCCCCAAACCCCCATTGAAATCAATGGGGACCCGAACTTTTAGGCACAAAAATGGCTGTAACAAAGTCCTGGAAAGTCCTAGTGGTCTGTAAAAGGAAGGAAAATGGGGGTAAGGGTCGGACAAGTGCCCTACAAAGAAATGGGGATAGGGAAATAACTTAAAATAATTTTTAAGCTAAAATCACATAAATAATCAAAAATGGAGGTGGATGTGGAGTTAGAGGTTGAGGAGGCGGTGAAAGTGGCGGTGGAGGAGGTAGCCAACACTGTTTTTTTTATTTTTGTGCAAGGAATGCACCGCTGGCCGCAAATGTAGTTTTTGGAATTTTTTTTTTTAAACCAGCAATGTAGATGCACTTTTTAATTTTGTGCAAGAAACAATAATCTGTCCCTTTTAAGCAACAGTAGGAACCTCTCCCTATAGAACTAGGAGATGATTTTAGATTCTAAAACCATCTCCAAGTTGTACAGGGAAAGCCTCCAGCTGTTGCTTTAAGGGAAAGATTATTGTTCTAAAATCATCTTCAAAGTGTGTGCGAAAAGCCTATTGCAGGGGCATAGAGCCATATTAGTGTTCTAAAATCATCTTCAAAGTGTGTGGGAAAACCCTGTTTCAGCTGCGTGGAGCCATATTAGTGTTCTAAAATCATCTTCACAGTGTGTGGGAAAAGCCTGTTTCAGCCGCATGGAGCCATATTGGTGTTCTAAAATCATCTTCAGTGAAGATAATTTTAGAACACTAATATGGCTTCATGCGGCTGAAACAGGGTTTTCCCACACACTGTGAAGATGATTTTAGAACACTAATCTTTCCCTTAAAGCAACAGCTGGAACCTTTCCTTGTACAACTTGATGATGATTTTAGAACAATCTTTCCCTTAAAGCAACAGACTCTACCTAGTCCAGTCAGATCGTTCTCTGCAGCAGGATGAGGTGTGCAATCTGTCCCTCAAAGCACCAGTACTAGTATCTCTCCCTAGTCCACAATCAGATTGTTCTGTGCAGCAGGATGAGATGTTCTGCAATCTGTCCCTCACAGAGCCAGCAGCATCCTCTCCCTAAACTATCCTGAGAGCATATGACATGCAGCACGGTGACTCCAGCCCCATATAGAGGCTGGGGTCACATGGTGCACTGGCCAATCACAGCCATGCCATTGGTAGGCATGGCTGTGATAGCTTCTAGGGAAAACCAGTGAAACACTTGTTGATTGGCTGCCCTTTTTCAACACGTGTAATAAAATATCAGAACCCCGGACCCAAACTTTTTTTGAAAAGTCCGGGTCCCGGACACCCACAAGTTCGGTACGGACCCGAACTTTACAGTTTGGGTTCGCTCAACTCTAGCTGTGACCAATCACGGCTGGTCACAGTGTAAACAGGAAAGCCGTTTATCGGCTTTTCCTGTACTCGGGTCTGCAGACCTGAGCAGTGGAGAGCTGATCGGCTGCTCTCCTGACGGGGGTTCGTGCTGATGGTTTATCAGCACAGCCCCCCTAGGATCGCCACCCTAGACCACCAGGGAGCCTGCCCAAGGACCACCAGGGATGTGCTCATCCAGGACCACCAGGGAGCCGATCAGGACCACCAGAGAGACCACCCTAGACCATCAGGTAAGGGGCACAGTGGCCAATATGGATGGCACTCAGTGCCACATTCAGATGCCACCCTAGACCACCAGGGAATGGGCCCCTATCAGTGCGTACCAGTGCCACCTATGAGTGCCCATCAATGCCACTTATCAGTGTCCGTCAGTACTGCATATCAGTGCCACCTATCAGTGCCTGTCAGTGCTGCTTATCAGTGCTGCCAATCAGTGCTCTTCATTGCTGCATAGAAGTGCCTCATCATCAGTGTAGCCTCATCAGTGCCCATTACTGATGGAGAAAATTTACTTATTTACAAAGTTTTATGACAGAAACAGAGAATTTTTTTTTTTTTTCAAAATTTTCGGTCTTTTTTTATTTGTAGCGCAAAAAATAAAAACCGCAGGGGTGATCAAATACCACCAAAAGAAAGCTCTATTTGTGGGAATAAAACGATAAAAAATGTGTTTGGGTAAAGCGTCGCACGACTGCGCAATTCTCATTCAAAGCGCAACAGCACTGAAAGCTGAAACTTGGTCTGGTAAGTGTTCTAAGTGCATGGTATTGAAGTGTTTAAAAAAAAAAAAAAACATCATACTTACCTGCTCTGTACAGTGGTTTTGCACAGAGCAGCTCCAATCCTCCATCTCAGGCCCCCAGCCGGTGGTCTGGGCTCCTCCTCTTTGCTGAGTGCCCCCATAGTAAGCCCCTTGCTGTGGGGGCACTTTTGTGTGCTCCCTCCTGAGCCAGCTCTCTGCGTCTATAAGACACAGAGAGCATGGCTCAGCCTTGTTCCCTCCCTCCTAACTGGCTGTGTTTGACAGCAGTGGGAGCCAATGGCAATCAGGAGGGAGAGACCCAGGAGAGCCTTTGGTCTTGTGCACATCGCTGGATCGAGATTGGGCTTAGGCAAGTATTGGGGGGGGGGGGGCAGCAGAGGCGTAACTAGAACCTTCAGGGCCTCTGTGCAAGAAATTATGAAGGGACCCCTGGCCAGGGCCCTTCCCACTGATCCTGGGGCCCTTTACTCCTATCGCAGGTCCTTTTTGTTACGGTGCCACAGTGGGACCCTTTCACAAGTTCTGCAGCAGGCCCCCTTTCTGCCATCTTCGGGCCTTCCCATGGTGGTGAAATGCCAGGGCCTGGTCACAATTGCAACCTTTGCAATCCTGATAGTTCCCTCACTGGTGTCAAGAGGTTTTAGTTTTTATTTTAATTTTATTATTTTTTTACCATTTCATTTTATTTTTTACACTTTTTTTTTTTTTTTTTTTTGGAGCTCTGTAGAGGGGCTTTGATGAGATATCAGGGGTCTAAACAAACCTCCGCTCTCAATTTCCATCTGTGTAGCCTCAGCTGTACAGAATAAATGGACAGGAATAGCTGTGCACCGAGCCTCCCATTCATTCTGAAACAGAAGTATAGTAAAACAGTTTACTATGCTTCAGTTATGAGTGAACCACTTGGTATCAATCACTGACTCACTGAAAAGGAAGGAGCCAGTAAATGACAAATTTACGGACCCGTTCGCATCTCTCCCTCATGACAAATCTTCTACAGCAGCTGACAGGAGAGAGGAGGGGGGGAAGACAGCAGCCCTGTGTGTGTGTGGGGGGGCAGGGAAGCACACAGGGACCCTGGGAACAGCAGAAGACAAGTAAACTTTATAGAGAAAAATGGAGGAGGTTGGGTCTTCTAAATGCCACCTACGCCATCACTCCTATTCAGGTGTACAAGGGAGGCACACTGGCCCCCTGGACCATGGAGGCCCGGCTGCAATTGCAACCCCTATCGTTATGCCTCTGGGGGGGGGGCTGCACACCAAGGGATTTTAGAATGCATGAAGGTAAAAAACCTTCAGCCTTTACTTACAACCACTTTAACTGTGTTTAAAAATGGACCAAAAGAAACAAATGTGGTTCATTGTTAGGGTTTACATATACTTCAGGTTAGCCTCATGTTGCCCCGCAATAGATAGCAAGATTATTACTTTATGTAAAGGAATGGAAGAAGACACTCAAGCATAAAAGGCTCCCCATCAATTCTTTATAATATTGAAAATGGGCATGTAAGAAATATTATGAGAACTGCAATTGATGATTTTTAAAGCTGCAGGTGGTGGAGAATTCAGCTCTGCATGTGAGACCCTTGAAACATATAGAACTGATGCGTGTGCACTTATTAGATGTGGCATGCTGCAGCTACTAATATTCAGAGAGAAGATGAATTATTATTGGCTTTGGGTTACTGCACATACTGCCCTATTACATGTGTTTGATATATTTTAGTATCTTCCAATTCTTTAGGAAAGTATCTTTGATTCCAGCAAGGTCAACGTTCCCTTAAAACATAGGCATAACATTTCCTCTTTAACAGAGAACACTAGTATTGGCATTTGTGTGTATTAACCCCTTCCTGACATAGTAGTCATGAGTAGGCTGGAATCTTTATTCACACAATATCTTCACCCTGCAAATGGCAGTGTGCCTTCGATAGTGTCACTAAACCCATATCATAAAAAATGATCAATAAATGTTGTTCATACTCACTCAGTCACTATGAGATTCATGTTCTGTATTCTGCATAAAAAACCTGGTTGATCCTGCTGCTCTCTATCTCCACCCTCTGTCCATGTCTGCAATTCAGCTAAATATTTTGCAGAGCAGTGTTGGCAACTCTGCACATGCTCAGTTTTCAGTGAGTTTTATGCTGAGCATTTCTTCCCTATCACATCTGTGCACCCTATGTGACTATAGAGACACGTGTAGGTGTATACTCAGTGGTAAATGACATCCCACTCGCTCCTTCCTCCATGCCCACTAACCAGCTAAACGCAATGGGGTGGGACATTGTAATATAGATTGATGGAGGTTTCACCTCCCTCATATTCTAAGACACAGGCTGGAGGGGCGTGACACAACCCCTGACTGGCAGAAATCCACCCACACCATTTTATTGCCAAAAAATAATAAAGATTTCATTTAAAATACAATGGAACCTTGGAATACAAGCATAATCCGTTCCAGGAAAATACTTGTAATCCAAAGCACTCGTATATCAAAGCATGTTTCCCCATAGGAAACAATGGAAACTCCGTTAATTTGTTCCACAGTCACTGCTTGTCTATGCAGTACTGTATGTGGCCACAGGTCTGGGGGCGCCTGTTGTATGCAATACAGCATGTGACCAGATGAGTGGTGGCACAGGTGAGCCTCTAAGATGTCGTAATCCCTCGGAAATGCTCAGAAAGTGCTCGCACTTCCGAGGAATTCTGAGTATTTCCGGCCACCTCCGAGGCTCACCAGCGCCCCGCAACTCTGGCCACATGCGGTATTGCATGCAAAAAGGCTAAATTCTGCTTGTTATGCGAGACAGCACTCGCAAACCGAGTCGGAATTAAAAAAAAAAAATCTTGTATTGCGAAACACTCGTTCAACACGTTACCTTCAATCCGAGTACAATACAGTATATTTGAATGACAATGTAAAACAGTTTATTTTTATATTTATTTTTACTCTGTGTTCAGAAGGCTGCTTTTTTTACTTTGAGATTTTGCAAAGTCGTTTGGCAATTCTGCACATGTTCAGTTTTCAGTGAGTTTCTATGCTGAGCATTTACTTCCTATCACATCTGAGCAGTTCATGTGACTATAGAGACACACATGTGGGCCTACACACGGTGTTAAATTACATCCCACTCCCTCCCTCCTCCACCGTGTCCACTAACCAGCTAAACACAATGGGGGCGGGAAATGACATGTAGATTGATGGTGGCTTCACCTCCTCCTTATTCTTATTTTAAGACACAGCCTGGAGGGGTGTGGCACAGCCTCTGACTGGCACAGATACGCCCACACCATGTTTTTGCTGAAAAATAATAAAGATGATAAAGATTTGATATCAAATATATATTTGTATGACTGTAAAACAGTTTTGATATTTTCTCCCTTCGTATTTCAGGACAGCGCCTGGAGAGAGCGCAGCTCCGCCCACTTTCTAGGAAACACTGCAGTCAGATGTTTAAAGTCCGCCCTCTTCCACCATGGCCTCAGTTGTGTTTCCTCCAGCCATGGTGGAAGTGCTGTAGGGGACCGAGGGTGGGCTGCGTTCTCTCCAGGTGGAGGGGGTTAGTAAAGCCTACCTTGTGCGGTTTGGTTGGTGTGAAGGCTGACCAAACATCTACCCGGACGGGTGGGGGGTAGTTTCGGTGTCCTCCTCCTCTTTGAGCCCGGCGAGGGCAGAGACTGGTGGTCCCACTCCAACAGACCGGGCGAGGCAAACTGGAGCCACGGGGACAGGGTGGAAGCCCCGTGGCTTCTCCTGTACTCATTCCAGGTTCCGGAGGATGGGCAACATCATTTCCGGCGGGGCGGGACTTCCGGCAGGGTGCGCGGCTTCCAGTTCTGGATGCTGGAACGTAGGGGGAGGTCCGGTCCCGCAACGGCGGGAAATTCGGCTTTTTCAGGCCAAAATAAAAGGGCTGGATGGACGCCTACTGTGCACTCTGCAAGATGGAGTCAGAAGCTTCAGCGCCAGGAGCAGAAGCCACAAGCACCGGCCAGGCCCAGGTAAGGAGGCAGAGGTCTCCAAATACACATGGGCAAAATGTTTGTTCCCTCCCTTTCTCTCCTAAGGGGGAGCCTGCACCACTACCCTCAGAGGTTGGTTTGGGGGATTTGTGGTAGAACAGTGAATCTATGGGGTTTGTTTTGTGGTCACTGTTGTTTTAATTGATGTAGGTCTGCTAGTGTGATAGACCAGATCATATTGTCTTGATGCTTGTGTTTGGTATTGGTGTCTTTCAGATGAAATGTAAAGAGAAATTAAAGCATATCTCCTCTTCTCCCAAAAAGAAATGGGTGTCTTGTAAAGCCGCACAGGGAGTCTTGGACCAAACCGTGGTGCAAGGCCTGTATATCAGAATTCGTGAGAGAGGAGACAGCGGCAGCACCTCCTACTCAACCTAGTGCGATCCTGACATGCTTCAGGAAGGAATTAGAAGACACATTTCAATCCTTCCGTTCTTCTCTAGATAAGCGTCCAGTGCCTCAACAACTCAGGGGTAGCTCACCGTCCGGTTCAAATGCATATACCTTAAAGAGGATGTTTAGTGATTCAGACGAAGAGGAAGGAGGTAGCGCTTCCTCAAAATCAGAGGAGGAAGAGAGACAGGGGACTGCCTCCCGCTACAAATTAACCCTGGACAAAGTGGATGAACTATTAAAAATCATTCATACTATGTTAAAAATTAAAGAAGACAAAACCCAATTGTCTCTTCATGATAGGATATATGAAGGGATGGATGAAATTAAGCACAGGGTGTTCCCAGTCCATAAAGTGCAGACAGAGACTGTCAGAGAGTGGAAAGACCCAGAGAGGGCCCCTTTTTTCTCTTGATCTCTGAAAAGGAGATTCCCCTTTGATGAGGATGCCACACACACCTGGAATAAAAGACCCAAGTTGGATGCGGCATTCTCCCAAGTGTCACGCAACACTGACCTAGCCTTTGAAGACATGGGGGTCCTAAAAGACCCCATGAATAAAAGGGCAGATGCATTGCTAAAGAAAGCTTGGGATTCAATGCTTACCAATCTAAAACCGGCAATGGCATTGACTGTAGTAGCCAGAAACCTGGATCATTGGCTAGAGCAACTGGAAGTTCACATCAAAGCAGGTACTTCCCGCAAGGATTTGTTGGACACTCTACCAGCATTGAAAAAAGCAGTAGGTTACTTGGTTGATGCTTTGGCGGATCCATAAGGATGACCGCTAGGTCCTCTGCTTTAGTTAATACAGCAAGAAGAGCCTTGTGGGTAAAGACTTGGACAGGAGATTCAGCGTCCAAGACAAAGCTCTGTGGTCTTACCTTTGAGGGGGATTTAGTCTTCAGTCCAGGCCTAGACGCTGTTCTAGATAGAACAGCGGACAGGAAAAAAGCGTTTACAAAGAAGCAAAAGATTGGGCCCCAGACCAAGAAAAGGTTTCGACCTTTTCAACAGACCAGGGACACCAAGAAGTCAGGAAAGAAACCTTGGAGGCCTCAAAGAGCACGGGGCAGGACTGGGGTGCTTTTTCGGCCCCCCGGCCAGCCAGACAAAAGTCAGTGATGATCACCCAGCATGGGAGGGCGACTACAAGCCTTTCTCCCACAGTGGCAGATAGAGACAACCAGTGCATTTATTCTCAAGATCATCAAAAAGAGGATACGCACTGGAATTCTCGGAACTCCCCCCATCCAAATTCTATGTGACTCTAACCCCCAAAGATCAGGAAAAGTCGTTAGCATTGATGACTTTGATCAAGGACTTTCTACAACAGCAAGTAATCATACCAGTGCCTCGACTAGAGGAAGGTCGTGGTTGTTATTCACACATTTTTGTGGTGAAGAAACCATCGGGGAAATTCCGTTTAATAATAAACCTGAAGATTCTGAACAGGGCCATCAGATACAAGAAGTTTCGAATGGATTCGATTTATTCGGTCAGAAAGCTGCTCCCAGTGGGCTGTTTTTTGGCCTCAATAGATCTCCGGGACGCGTATCTAAATGTCCCCATGGCAGCTGCATCCCATAAATTCCTGAGGTTTGCAGTCAGCATAAAGTGGGTAGTGGCGCACTTTCAAATCAGAGCTCTCCCCTTCGGTCTGTCTTTGTCACAGAGGATATTTACAAAGATTATGGCGGAGGCTCTGGCTCCACTCAGGCTAAGGGGGGTATCGATAGTACCATACTTAGATGATCTCCTTCTGTTTGCCAAATCCCAGGAGATACTTGCCAGAGACCTGGTGACACCACAGTCCCACCTACAGAGGTTGGGGTGGTTCCTGAATAACGACAAGTCCAGCTTGATGCCTTCTCAAGAAATTATATTTCTGGGATATTCCATCAGGTCAGTGACAGGGAAAATCTTTCTCCCAGAGGAGAAAGTACAAAAGATCAAAGAGTCAGTGAAAAAGGTGCAGACAAATGTGGCCATCACAGTCCGCTCAGCAATGTCTACACGGGGGCTGCTCACAGCATCCATCCCAGTGGTACAGTGGGCGCGCCTGCACTCAAGGGATCTACAGCAAGCAATCCTGCAGAGATGGGCATATAGGTAGTCCTTAGAAAAGCTTATAAGGATCCCCTCTTCGATGAAAAGGAAGCTATGGTGGTGGAGAGTTCAGACGAACTTGAACAGAGGGTTGGCTTGAGCATTTTCAGCACCAAAGATCCTGACGACAGATGTGAGTTCCTGGGGGTGGGGAGCGCATCTCGAAGACAATGTAGCCCAGGGTTCTTGGACCAAGGAGGAAGCAAGAAGATCCTCCAACTGGAGAGAGCTGAGGGCAGTCTCTATGGGCCTCTGGGCCTTCAGGGAAGCGATCAAAGATCGACATGTCCAGATTTTATCGGACAATGCCACCACAGTGGCTTATATCCTGAAACAATATTTATATCACTCAAAGCAAAAAACGTCTAAATCTAGCCCAAGAGATTCTGTATTGGGCAGAGGCCAATCTAGCTTCCCTTACAGCAATACATCTAAAAGGCACTCTGAATCAGTTAACAGATTTTCTGAGCGAGAATCAGAATGGAGCTTAAACAAAGAAGTCTTCCAAATGATAACACACAGATGGGGTGTACCCCAGATAGATCTATTTGTGTCGCGAATAAACGCAAAAGTGCCGTTTTTCTCCCTGAACAGGTGGAATCAAGCGGCAGGGTTAGATGCGCTAGCACATAACTGGTCTTTCCATTTGTGATAAGCATTTCCCCCGGTACAGATGATCCCTTTAGTACTCAAGAAATTGCTGGAGGAGGATACAATTTTGATACCAGTGGCTCCGTACTGGCCCAAGAGGGTCTGGCTCTCACTGCTAGGGAAATTGGCAGTAGAACCCCTTTGGCTACTACCAGTTCAGCAGGATTTACTAAACCAAGCACCACTTCTGCATCCCAACGTGTTCCAGCTCAGGCTAGCAGCTTGGTTACTGAGGAGCAGATCCTGAAGAAAAAGGGGTTATCAGACAGATTGATTTCCACTTTGCTAGACAGCAGAAAGAAAGTGAATAAAGAAATTTATTTTAAAATATGGAAGCATTTTAACTCCTGGAGCAGTGAAAGGAACTGTGCCCCACAGGAGAAAATTTCAGTTCTAGAATTTTTGCAGAACGGCTTGGAAAAAGGTCTAGCAATCAGTACCTTTTAAAGGTGCAGGTAGCAGCCCTGTTGGTATTTTTAGAGAGCTGTCTATCTCTGGATCCTTTGTAAGGTATTTCAAAGCACTGGCTAGAATGAGACCAGTGCCAATAAAAGTATTCCCTAAGTGGGATTTATCGGTGGTTCTACAGGGACTGACTAGAAGCCACAGTTAAATTGTGGTCACTTAAGTTAACGCTATTAATAGCAGTCACCTCAGCAAGGAGGGTCAGTGAGTCGCAGGCCCTATCTATTAGGGAATCATTCTTGAAAATTTTTCAGGATAGGGTTGTCCTAAGGACGGACCCAGGTTTCTTGCCGAAGGTGTCTTCAGCCTTCCACAGGGCTCAGGAAATAATTTTACCAACCTTTTGTCCCTTCCCGAATGGCCCTAAAGAGAGGCAGTTTCATAGCCTCGATGTAAGCTGGTGTTTACTAAAATATTTGGAGAGAACCAAAGATTTCAGGAAATTGGATTCCCTTTTTATTTTATTTTCGGGACACCGAAAGGGTTATGGAGCCTCCAAAAACACTATTGGGAGGTGGCTCAGGATGGCTATTAGCAAGGCATACAGAAGCTTAGACATGGATCCCCCTAGGGGGATAGTAGTTCATTCCACACGAGCAGTGGCAACATCCTTGGCGGAGCGAGCTTGGGGCCTCACCAGGACGGATATGTAAAGCAGCCACATGGATGAGATTTTCCACCATCACTCGTCATTATAGGTTGGACCTGCTCTCAGCGGTAGAGCAATCGTTTGGCAGGAAGGTCCTACAAGCGGTGGTTCCACCCTAGAGTAAGTACTCTCTTATCTCCAGGTGCTGTCCTGAAAGACGAAGGGAGAAAACCTTAGTTAGACTTAACGGTAACGGTATTTCTACGAGTCTTTCAGGACCACACCGATGACCCTCCCTTGGGCTGTTTTGATAAATGTTAAATAACATGAAATTAATATGTTCACTTATATCTTTCAGCATGGCTGGAGTTCCTCAAAAACAACTGAGGCCATGGTGGAAGAGGGCGGACTTTCAACATCTGACTGCAGTGTTTCCTAGGAAGTGGGCAGAGCTGCGCTCTCTCCAGGCGCTGTCCTGAAAGACTCGTAGAAATACTGTTACCAGTAAGTCTAACTAAGGTTTTTTTTTTTTACTCTGTATTCCAAAGGCTGTTTTTTTGTTTTTTTTTTGTTTTGTTTTTTACGGCATTTAGAACATGTGACTAGCAGAATAAGACTAGAGGCTCCTCCTGCTTATGGTTTGATTAATCACATGCTGTAGTATAATTAAATGATTTCTTGCCAGGAAGTGTTTATGTGACCATTGCAGAGAGTAGGGTTGTGAAAAGAAGGAAAGTCCTTGTGACCATGCTAGATCAGCATATAGGAAATAATTTATCTATGACCAGAAAGAACAATGAGGAACTTTGCTGCAGTAATAGAAAAAAGGTCAGGTCCTAATGACAAATTTCATATATACTGTATATGGGTCTGATCCTGTGGCCCTAAGCTATTTTTTTTTTTTTTTTGCGTTGGTTTCACTTCCAGCTGTTTCCCACTGAACTGTATTTTTTCTTTTTTTTTTCTTTATCGGTATATGTCCCCAAGGCACTGCCCAACTCCACATGCCCTTAGATTTTGGGAAGTCGATTTTCGCAAAAAATAAAACAAGCTGGTAGGTAAAACTCATGAATTGGCAGTTGTTTTGTTTTACTAAACGTCCCTTTTGCTGTAATACATCCCACAGGTACAAGAATTCACATGCAGGTTTAGGGTAACCCCCAAGCATGTAATTTAAAGGAATTTTGTACTTTCAATGTTATACTTTGCAGTATTAAACTCAAATACCAAAAATGTAATATATTGCAGCTTACCAACTATTAGATGGGGTGACTGCATCAGTTTTCTTTTTTTTGTTGGCCCCCCCCCCTCTTTTTTCACGTTATCTGGACAATAACACACCTCCTGTATTAGTGAGACAACTCTGGAGGGATGAGCAGATCAGGCACAGCAGACAGCAGCACTGTAATTCTGGGGGGAGAGTAGTGTTAAATGTATTAGCAGATTTAGAACCACCAACAAACTGAAGCCAAACTCCAATTCACACTTTATAATCAATTAAAACAAACATTTTTCCTTTTGGGATTTGGGGTTTTGCATCAATAAATAAAACTGATCATTTTATTCACCCTTGCAAGTGTTAAAGCGGAAGTAAACGCCCCTTGTTTGTTTGTACCTATAAGTAAGCCTATAATAAGGCTTACCCGTAGGTACTGTAAATATCTCCCAAACGTGCACCATTTAGGAGATATTTACTATATACTTCGGCTATTACGTCATTGGCACATGTGCTCTGAAGGAATGGCCGCCCAAGCTGCTTCTTTTATGCCGTGATCGGCGGCTCCCGCGCACATGTTCTGGCCAATCACAGCGCTGGAGCCCACGAACCCAGAAGAATCTCCAGGGAAGATGTCGGCCTTGTCAGTGGTGTGCGGGCACCGCTGCAGGCCTTCGTTCTAAGGTAAGTATTCATAATGAGCTAGTATTCTATGCATACTAGCTCAATATGCCGTTGTTTACAAATCCCTTTATTTACAAATAATTGGAATTATACAATTCATGTGTGCCACTATTATATAACAGCACTAGATGGCGCTATTCTCTTTTTAGGATTTTTTATGTCATATTTGCTCTGGCCAACGATCGTTTTTAGTCTATACCTAATAGTTTTTATATGCTCTAACTGATCTTGCAATATATTGGCTGTTTCTAATAAAAATATTTTTATATTGACGGTATCATTTTGAGCCAGAGTTTAGCAGCACACTACCTGATTAGTGTAGTTGTTTAGAAATCTTTTTCCCGTTTTCTCTCTGTGCTCATCGCTGAAAATGACTTAGATGTCATGGACCTGGTTTCTAGTTGTTACGAGTGGCTATTATGTCTGTGGTGGCTGTTTATGAGTGATCTCCGGCCCCTGTTTCCAAGATATACTGACTGGCCCAGCTAGCTATCTGGAAAAACTTTTTAATTGGTGTTGTCATCAGCATACCCCATATTTCCTTGTGATTCTTTTTTTTTTTTTCCCCTCCATATCCAGGAGGGTTTTTTGGTGATACATCTGGTCTGCTTCATTCAATACGAGCCCCTCCTGTGCTAACTTTGAACACCCTGAAGAAGAGCATGTATGGTTTAACTATCTCGAAACGCGTTGTATGTTTCATAGTTCTCTTCATATCAAGGAGGTTTATTATCATATGTATCTGCCTAGCCTATGGTATGTACTTCCATCTGTTCAACAATTTTGTATACATCTTTTCAGTTTGTGTCTGGTTTAGGCACTTTTATCGTATTTGTTAAATACAAAAACGTTTTTAATTCTTGCTGTCTTCATTGTACCTTATCCGTATATGCCTCAAAGTCCCTTCCTCTGGAGGGTTTTCCTATCTTTTTTGTGTAACTTGGGATGTTGGCATATATTTAGAGTTTCCACCACACCCACTATTTTCAAATTAGTCTATACCTAATAGTTTTTATATGTTATAACTGATCTTGTAGTATATTGGCTGTTTTTAATAAAAATAAAAATATTTTTATATTGAAGATATATTATTGAGCCAGAGTTTAGCGGCACACTATCTGATTAGTATAGTTGTTTAGAAATCTTTTTCCCATTTTCTCTCTGTGCTCATCGCTGAATATGACTTGGGTGTCCTGGACCTCGTTTCTAGTTGTTACGAGTGGCTATTATGTCTTTTGTGCAGCATCTCTGATAGGGTGTAAATATCCAATTTCTAACATGGCGCTTGCTGTACCTTGCCATGACCTAATATGGCGTCCCGGCTCTATATATGTGTATTCTCTCATGACGCTCATCTTGGCCTTGCCCAGAGGACGTACGCTGATTATGAAATGCGTAGGTGTGGCCTAAGACAGCAGTGTCGTCACACTGTTTCCTTTGTGATTGGATGAACGCACATGAGTCAGGAAGGGAAGAAGTTTTGGAACTGGGACCTGCTCTCACCATATCTGATTGTTTGATGAGCGTTTTAACTGTGGATATGATGTAAGTGCAACCTTATGTATTTAATAAATCCCTTTTACTACTATACTGCACCATGATCTCCTTATCTTTGTACACTGTACATGTGATGTGGTGACGAGAGGAGGAATGCGTTTGACGTTTACGGTTACACTGAGGGATTAAGCACAGAGGTACTGGAGAGACCATACTTCTCCAAAGGCATGCATGACCAGACTATCACATGGTGGTCAATTATATCTGGTAAGGAGCTTGTACATTTGCTTCACTGGGTGCTGTCACGGTTTTCTCTCTCTGGGGATACAGATGATTAAGCTTCCTACAACTGCATGCTACACCTCATGCGATTTTCTCACAAAGACCACCTGATTGGGTTTTTTGGACTTTACTTTTCTTTACTGATCATTATTGTTAATATAAATTTTCATTAGCACAGCACTTTGTGTATATTGCCATTATGCCTTTGTGCTGCAGGTTTTTTTTTTTCTTCTCGGGGGTTTACAACCTCTTTAAGTGGTTTGTCTCATCCATGTAAACGGATACATTCTGCTGGAGAGTTTGTGTTGTGAAAAACAACAGACTTGCTGGCTGGATTACCAGATAAAAATAGAAAGAAAGCCTAAACCGGAAACTAATGCAGCCATCACATCTAAGAATTGGTATGCTGCAATATAATGTTTGCTTTTGTGTTTAATACTGGTTTAAGGGGTATTAAAAGAGGTGTTCCCCATTGGCCTGCATTTTTTATTTATATTTATTTAATTGATATATGTCCCCAAGGGTAATGTCCTGCTCCCAATACTCTGTTTGAATTTGGGGAGGTCCCTATCAAAAAAACTGGGTCATTTACACATGGGAGGAAAAAAAAATATCCGTGCAGTATAGCAATAAAATAAAAATGGATTCAGGGTTTGTTCCCACCATATGTGCATAAAAAAGTTGAAAAAAAAAACGCACAGATTTGAATAAGCAGAAAGGGCGCTCTAAAAACACAACAAAGCACACAGGCCTTGTGAAGTATATAAACACTTTTAATATCACATATGAAAATACCAACATAAAAGATCAAAGAACTTACTAACTTGATCATCAGACTTAACGTTTTATTAGATGTTTCCACAGAAAGTCCGGTCAGGACTCAGGTCTCCTTCCAACCCTTTTAGAATACAAAACCACTGCATTCTTGAAGCCAGTGGCACACTTTGCAGTGAGGTGATAGGTGGTTTGAACTTTTATTGTAATGAATGTTTTTTTAAAGTGGTTGTAAACACTCATACACCCTTTCTGCCTACAGGTAAGCCTATAATGAGGCTTATCTGTAGGTACCGTGAATGTCTCCTACACTTGCACAGTATAGGAGATATTCACTGTACCCACTTGTGCCAACATCATCGGCACATGCGCACTGAAGAAACGGCCCGGGGTGCAGGTTCTTCAGGGCCCGTGCCGTGCATGCTCGGGAATGACGTCGTCATGGCTCCGGCCAATCACAGCACAGGAGCCCAGGAATAACTCCGGGAGACATGTCGCCAGTCACAGTGGTGTGCGGGCACCGCTGAAACAGCTTTGATTTAGGGTAAGTATTTCATATGCAATGCATACTAGCTCATTATGCCTTTGTCTTGCAGGTTTTTTTGTTGTTTTTTGAGTTTACAACCACTTTAATGTGATGTGATATAACGTAAATTACTCAAGTCCCTAGCAAATGGCCCAATTACATGTTTTCTTTGTAGAAAAATGAGAATTTCACAGCACATTACCAGCATTTTGTGGCAGAAGCAAATAAAAAGAGATTGCTTACTTTTTTTTCTTACATTTTTCAACGTTAAGATTGGATATCACAGCGATCACAAAGCAATGGGCCAGACTGTTTGACTCTGTACATTTTGTCTGTGACCTGCACTGCCTAATGACAGGCATGCCAAGGGCTCACTGGTTGCTTTTGTGTGTTTTCTGTAGAACCACATACAGTTGTGTAACATATAATAGTGTGTTTAAAAAAGTGAATAAAGCTCAAAATCCTTCTAATAGCTTTTATTTTCATACACACAAATGCATTGGGAACACTACACATTCTATTCCAAATCAAAACATGAAGAATAATATATCAAATTTGTGTTGTTCCTCTAAAAAATTGAAGAAAAGTGAATAATAGACTTCAAAAAAATAGCAGTGTTTGTATTCTTCTTTATAAACTGAAAAATGTTTGAAGATTTTGCTTTCCTTTGAATCACTTGACTAATATTTAGTTGTATAACCACTGTTTCTGAGAACTGCTGTACATCTGTGTTGCATGGAGTCAACCAACTTCTGGCACCTGTGAACAGGTATTCCAGCCCAGGATGATTGGACTACATTCCACAGTTTTTCTCTATTTCTTGGTTTTGCCTCAAAAACTGCATTTTTTATGTCACCCCACAAGTTTTCTATTGGATTAAGATCCGGGGATTGGGCTGGCCACTCCATAGCGTCAATCCTGTTGGTCTGGAACCAAGATGTTGCAGGTTTACTGGTGTGTTTGGGGTCATTGTCTTGTTGGAACACCCATTTCAAGGGCATTTCCTCTTCAGCATAAGGCAGCATGACCTCTTCAAGTATTCTGATGTATTCAAACTGATCCATGATCCCTGGTATGCGATAAATAGGCCCAACACCGTAGTATGAGAAACCAGTCAATGTGCTCTTTGGCAAATTGTAACCTCTTCAGCACATCTTTTTTTTCAACAGTGGGACTTTGCGGGGGCTTTCATGCAGATGGCTTGGCTTCACATAGGCGTCTTCTAATGTAACAGTACTCACAGGTAACTTTAGACCTTCTTTGATCTTCCTGGAGCTGATTGTTGGCCTTGCCATTTTGGCTATTCTTCTATCCATTCCAATGGTAGTTTTTCGCTTTCTTCCACGTCTTTCAGGTTTTGGTTGCCATTTTAAAGCATTTGCGATCATTTTAGCTGAGCAGCCTATCATTTTCTGCACTTCTTTATATCTTTTCCCCTCTCCAATCAACTTTTTAATCCAGGTACGCTGTTCTTCTGAACAATATCTGGAACTACCCATTTTCCTCAGAATTTCAGAAAGAAATGCACTGTAACCAGCATGTACAAGATTTGCTGCCTTTCTTTCTTAAATAAGGGCAATGATTGCCACCTGTTTTTCAAAGAATAATTGACCTCACTAATTGAACTCCACACTGTTATTATTTTGAACATGCCCCTTTCAATTAGTGATTCAATTACACAGAATCAGCAGCATGCATGTCATGATTGTTGGGCCTGTTGGATTTCTATTACTCTACTACACCTGCTAGTAAATTATTTGCCATGTAGAAATATAATTTCTACCAAAACAGTGATTGATCAGGTTAGTGATGTCTGACTGCTATTATTTTTAACACAACTGTATAAAAGGCACTGCAGAAAACTGAGTCCACCTATCCACTGTTTTCCTGCAACATTGCAGTATTATAGTGTAGCACTGCCCTCGTGAGGGTCGCAAGAAATATCAATACCCCTCTGGTTACCCTAGCCCTGTGAGTTCTCTGCCACCTCTGACACACTGGGTTCACTCATTGTGTTACTGTGTCATTACTTGAAGGTACACTAATGAAATACAGTAGGTTGAATTGAATCAGTATTGTTTACTCAAAGAATATACCAAGGGACAGACCTTGACCCCACAGGGTATGGTTAAACACAGAAGAGTGGTTTTGTTATAACTGAATAAATGTCACACGGTTAACACATAATATTTAACCACTTGCTTACTGGGCACTTAAACCCCCCTCCCCCTCCTGCCCAGACCAATTTCCAGTTTTCAGCACTATTGCATTTTGAATGACAATTGCGCGGTCATGCAACACTGTACCCATGTGAAATTTTTATAATTTTTTCCCACAAATAGAGCTTTCTTTTGGTGGTATTTAATCACTGCTGGGTTTTTTTTAATTTTTGCTAAAAAAAAAAAAAAAGACCGAAAATTTAGAAAAAAAACTTCCATAGGTTTTTTTATAAAATTTTGAAAACAGGTAATTTTTTTTCCTTCACTGATGTGCGCTGATGAGGCTGCACTGGTAGGCTGCACTGATGGGCACTAATAGGCTGCACTGATAAGGTGGCACTAATGGGCACTGATAAGCACTGATGGGCGGCACCATTGGGTGGTACTGAAGGGTACTGATAGGTGGCACTGATAAGCGGTGCTGATAGGTGGCACTGATGGGTGGCACTGATGGTTGGCAGTACTAAAGGGCACTGATAGGTGGCACTGGTGGGCACTAGCAGGTGACGCGGATAGGCAGCACTGATCAGTGGCACTGATGATGCGACACTGGTGGGCATTGATTGGCAGCACTGGTGGAAAAAGGTAGATGCCACTGGTGGGCAAAGGTAGGTGGCACTGTGGGCACTGGTAGGTAGCACTATGGGCAAAAATCTCACGTGTGAGATTCTTCCACAGCCTGGTCACATACAGAGGCCCAACATGCAGGGAGCATCGTCAGGTCTTCTAGGGGCATAAATTTCAAATCTAATTTGACTACCTATTACACTATTGTGAGGCACTGTAGCGGCGCGGATGGGCACTGTAGTGGCACTGATGGGCATTATAGTGGCATGAATGTGGCACGGATGAGAACTGATGTGGCATGGATGAGCCTGAATGAGGCATAAATGAGCCATGGATGGGGATGGCTGAGCACAGATGGGGATGACTGAGCACAGATGGGGATGGCTGAGAACGGATGGGGGTGGCTGAGAACGGATGGGGATGGCTAAGTCTCTTATCACGTTTTTGGGGTTGTGTTCGATATGTGCAAAGAGAGATCACACAAATACTTAAAAATATAACATTTATTACAAGTAATGACAGATACAGATAAAGATAAAGAAAATATCAAGAATACTTAACTAAAGGTGTTTGCTTCCCGCCATGGAGTCTCTGACATGGCACAGGGGATCAGGACGTGCCTCATGGCTGTTCTTGGTGAGACTGACTCATATAGGTTTTTGCTGTGGTAATATAGAACTTGTATAAGGGAAAAGCCCACCCCCCAGCCAACACCCTGTAAGCAACAATATGACCTTTGCATTCCTGAGGAGAAGGGGCTAGCTTGACCATATAAGGCAGTTCAAATGCCAATAAGTTAAGTAATGCAAGGTAACCAGGATATTAGATATTTGTGAGGCCAACCTTAATGAGGAATAT
>BLSH010545479.1:67046-77080 GCA_018402905.1 Glandirana rugosa | reverse complement strand
AGTGGTCCATATAGTGAACTTGGTGTGGAGTTATTTACTTTAAGGTCATCACAAAGGACAAGGGGGCACTCTTTACGTCTAGAGGAAAAAAGATTTCATCTACAAATACGGAAAGGTTTCTTCACAGTAAGAGCTGTGAAAATGTGGAATAGACTCCCCCCAGAGGTGGTTTTGGCCAGCACAGTTGATTGCTTTAAAAAAGGCCTGGATTCTTTCCTTAATGTAAATAATATAACTGGGTACTAACATCTTTAGGTAAAGTTGATCCAGGGTGAATCCGATTGCCTCTCGGGGAATCAGGAAGGAATTTTTTCCCCCGTTATAGCAAATTGGATCCATGCTTTGCTGGGGTTTTTTGCCTTCCTCTGGATCAACTGTGGGTGAAGGATTGTATATGGGATTATTTGGTTGTATGTGTGTGTGTGTGTATGTATATATGTATATGTATATATATATGTATATACATTTTTTTTTTTTGGTTGAACTGGATGGACTTGTGTCTTTTTTCAACCTGACTAACTATGTAACTATATGTAACTATGTAACTATGAAAAACGCGGAAAGAAAATAAAAACTCTTTTATTTTTACACAAAGTGGTCAATTTATAAGATATTTCTAACACATAGCATGTACATAGCAAAAATTACCCCCCAAAATATATTCTGCTACTCATCCCGAGTATAGCGATACCACATGTGTGAGACTTTTACACAGCCCGGCCACAGATCCCAGCCGAGAGATCCAGCATTGAAGTAGTACCTTCAGGTGTTCTAGGAGCATAAACTACACATCTAATTTCATTCCTACCTATCACACTTTTGAAGGTCCTGGAGCACCAGGACAGTGGAATTACCCATAAAATTACCCCATTTTGGAAAGTAAACACCCCAATGTATATTTTATGAGGCATGGGCTGCAGATACGTACTCGGGTACTCTTATGGGCTGCAGATAGGTACTTGGGTACTCTGATGGATTAGTAACAGGTACTCGGGTACTCTGATCGGCTGGTAAAAGGTACTCGGGTACTCTGATAAGCTGGTAAAAAGTTCTGGGGTACTCTGATGGGCTGGTGACAGGTACTCAGATGGTCTGGTGCCAGGTACTTGGGTACTCAGATGGGCTGGTGACAGGTACTTGGGTACTCAGATGGACTAGTGACAGGCACTCGGGTACTCAGATGGGCTAGTGACAGGTACTAGAGTACTCAGATGGGCTAGTGACAGGTACTAGGGTACTCTGATGAGCTGGTGACAGGTACTCAGGTACTCTGATGGGCTGGTGACAGGTACTCGGGTATCGTGATGGGTTGGTGACAGGTACACGGGTAATCTGATGGGTTGGTGACAGGTACTCTGATGGTCTGGTGACAGGTGTTCAGTACTCAGATGGGCTGGTGACAGGTACTTGGATACTCAGGTGGGCTAGTGACAGGTACTAGGGTACTCAGATGGGCTAGTGACAGGTACTAGGGTACTCAGATGGGCTAGTGACAGGTACTCAGATGGGCTGGTGACAGGTACTCGGGTACTCTGATGGGCTGGTGACAGGTACTCGGGTACTGTGATGGGCTGGTGACAGGTACTCTGGTACTTAGATGGGCTGGTGACAGGTACTTGAGTACTCTGATGGGCTGGTAACAAGTACTCAGGTACTCTCATGGGCTGGTGTCAGGTACTCAGATGAGTTGATGACAGGTACTTGGGTACTCTAATGGGCTGGTGACAGGTACTTGAATACTCTGATGGGCTGGTGACAAGTACTCAGGTGCTCTCATGGGCTGGTGACAGGTACTCGGGTACTCAGATGGGTTGATGACAGGTACTCGGGTCCTGTGATGGGCTGGTGACAGGTGTTCGGGTACTCAGATGGACTGGTGACAGGTACTCGGGTACTCAGATGGGCTGGTGACAGGTACTCGGGTACTTTGATGGGCAGGTGACAGGTACTCAGGTACTTTGATGGGGAGGTGACAGGTACTCGGGTACTTTGATGGGCAGGTGACAGGTACTCGGGTACTTTGATGGGCAGGTGACAGGTACTCAGGTACATTGATGGGCAGGTGACAGGTACTTTGATGGGCAGGTGACAGGTACTCAGGTACTTTGATGGGCAGGTGACAGGTACTCTAATGGGCAGGTGACAGGTACTCTGATGGGCTGTGACAGGTACTTTGATGGGGTGGTGACAGGTCCTCTATTAGGGGGGTGATCAGTGTGTTTGGTGCACGCAGTGAGCGGTAACGAGCTGTTACCCGCTATCTCCTCCTCACACGCGATCGGTGTGTGAAGAGGAGAACCCGGTAACAGCTCGTTACCGCGGTTTTTGTCATTCTGTGACCGGCTGTGATTGGACACAGCCGGTCATGTGGTAAAGAGCCAATATCATTGGCTCTTTACCCTGATCGGGGTTGGGCTTTGTCCGAGGGACAAGCCCGGACCCCGATCGCCACGCTGCGTGCCCCCCGGGGGTGCGCACGCCGCTCTTTGTTATTGTCGGAAGTGACCGGCTGTGATAGGACACAGCCGGTCACATGGTAAAGAGCCAATTTCATTGGCTCTTTACCCCAATCAAGGAAGGCTGTGGTCCCGAGGGACAGAGCAACGAAATAGGGAGGACGTCATATGACGGCCTCTTAGGATGGGGAGTGCACCTTGCCGACGTATAATTACTATACGCTGGTAAGGAAGGGGTTAACAAAAATATGTAGCAGAATACATATTGGCCTAAATTGATGAAGAAATTCGATTTTTTACATATTTTTATTGGGTATGTTTTTTATAAAAAATGGAAACCGCAGAGATGATCAAGTACCACCAAAAGAAAGCTCTATTTGTGGGGAAAAAAAGGACATCAATTTTGTTAGGGTACAATGTCGCACGACTGCGCAATTGTCAGTTAAAGTAAAGCAGTGCAATTGCAAAAAATGGCCTAGTCATTAAGGGGGTAAAATAAGGTCTAGTAAGAGTTCATGCACACGGGCATATGAATTTATGCTCCAAATATGCTGTCAGAAGTGGGCAGAAAAAAGCAGAGTTAGATTCTTACCGGTAACCTGTTTCCAGTAGTCTTCAGGGGCAGCCCTTGAGAGATGGGTTCCTCAACCCAGAAACAGGAAACACATTGCCAAAATATCTTTAAAAGGCGGTCCCTCAGGTCCCTGGTCAGTTGTCCCCGAGAACCGAAGGCCAGAAATCTAAAAGACATAAAAAACAACACACACCACAACCCCCAAGGTTAGATATTAGGGTGGGAACGTGCTGCCCCGGAAGACTACTGGAAACAGAGTTACCGGTAAGAGTCTAACTCTGCTTTTCCCCCAGTCGTCTTCCGGGTCAGCCCTTGAGAGGATAATCAAGTACTCACCAGACTAGGGTAGGACCACAGCCTGGAGAACTTTCCTCCCAAAGGCTTCTTCCTGGTTGGATATTAGATCCAGCCTATAATGTAGGAAGAACATAGAAAACCTCGTACACATTGCCGCTTTGCAGATTTGCTCAGGACTTGCTCCTGCTCTCTCTGCCCAAGTAGTTGCTGATGCTCTTGTAGAATGAGCCTTTAAGTCTCTAGGTGGTACCATTTGCATAGTCTTATAACACTCTACTATGGCGGCCTTTATCCATCTTGCTAAAGTGTTTTTGGATGCTTGTTTTCCTTTCTGTCTTCCGACATAAGGGACAAACAAGGCATCCGTGGATCTGAAGTCATTGGTGATCTCCAGGTACAGTAGAACACACCTTCTGACATCTAGAAGTGCTAACTCTTGTTCCTTACTACTTTTTGGTGTGGTACAAAAAGACGGCACAATTACAGTCAGGTCCATAAATATTGGGACATCAACAAAATTCTAATCTTTTTGGCTCTATACACCACCACAATGGATTTGAAATGAAACAAACAAGATGTGCTTTAACTGTAGATTTTCAGCTTTAATTTGAGGGTATTTACATCCAAATCAGGTGAACGGTGTAGGAATTACAGCAGTTTGTATATGTGCCTCCCACTTTTTAAGGGACCAAAAGTAATAGGACAGATTAACAATCATAAATCAAACTTTCACTTTTTAATACTTGGTTGCAAATCCTTTGCAGTCAATTATAGCCTGAAGTCTGGAACGCATAGACATCCCCAGACGCTGGGATTCATCCCTGGTGATGCTCTGTCAGGCCTCTACTGCAACTATCTTCAGTTCCTGCTTGTTCTTGCGGCATTTTCCCTTCAGTTTTGTCTTCAGCAAGTGAAATGCATGCTCAATCGGATTCAGGTCAGGTGATTGACTTGGCCATTGCATAACATTCCACTTATTTCCCTTAAAAAACTCTTTGGTTGCTTTCGCAGTATGCTTCGGGTCATTGTCCAACTGCACTGTGAAGCGCCGTCCAATGAGTTCTGAAGCATTTGGCTGAATATGAGCAGATAATATTGCCCGAAACACTTCAGAATTCATCCTGCTGCTTTTGTCAACAGTCACATCATCAATAAATACAAGAGAACCAGTTCCATTGGCAGCCATACATGCCCACGCCATGACACTACCGCCACCATGCTTCACTGATGAGGTGGTATGCTTTGGATCATGAGCAGTTCCTTTCCTTCTCCATACTCTTCTCTTCCCATCACTCTGGGACATGTTGATCTTGGTCTCATCTATCCATAGGCTGTTGTTCCAGAACTGTGAAGGCTTTTTTAGATGTTTGGCAAACTCTAATCTGGCCTTCCTGTTTTTGAGGCTCACCAATGGTTTACATCTTGTGGTGAACCCTCTGTATTCACTCTGGTGAAGTCTTCTCTTGATTGTTAACTTTGACACACATACACCTACCTCCTGGAGAGTGTTCTTGATCTGGCCAACTGTTGTGAAGGGGGTTTTCTTCACCAGGGAAAGAATTCTTCGGTCATCCACCACAGTTGTTTTCCATGGTCTTTTGGTGTTGCTGAGCTCATCGGTGCGTTCTTTCTTTTTAAGGATGTTCCAAACAGTTGTTTTGGCCACACCTAATGTTTTTGCTATCTCTCTGATGGGTTTGTTTTGTTTTTTCAGCCTAATGATGGCTTGCTTCACTGATAGTGACAGCTCTTTGGATTTCATATTGAGAGTTGACAGTGACAGATTCCAAATGCAAATAGCACACTTGAAATGAACCCTGGACCTTTTATCTGCTCCTTGTAAATGAGATAATGAGGGAATAACACACACTTGGCCATGGAACAGCTGAGCTGCCAATTGTCCCATTACTTTTGGTCCCTTAAAAAGTGGGAGGCACATATACAAACTGTTGTAATTCCTACACCATTCACCTGATTTGGATGTAAATGCCCTCAAATTAAAGCTGAAAGTCTGCAGTTAAAGCACATCTTGTTTGTTTCATTTCAGATCCATTGTGGTGGTGTATAGAGCCAAAAAGATTAGAATTGTGTAGATGTCCCAATATTTATGGACCTGACTGTATGTCCTGAGATTTGTGGAAGGTCGGTGATACCTTCGGCATAAACCCCAGATCGGTTTGTAGGAGAATTCTATCCTCATAGATTTTTAGAAATGGTTCTCTCACTGATAGGGCTTGTAGTTCTCCTATCCTCCTGGCTGTTGTGATGGCCACTAGAAAGACGGTTTTCTGTGTTAATGCGCGTATTGAGGCTTCCTGTAAGAGTTCAAAAGGACCGGCTTATGTTTAACTAAAACTCTGCAGAATCGTGAGATTAGTGTGTTCTCTTGTAATGACCGCTCAAGATAAACTGAAAGTGCCGATATTTGTACCTTTAGAGTACTTAGTGCCAGACCTTTGTCTGTTCCCTGTTGCAGAAACTCTCGGACTGTAGGAGTATCCATTTTCCTCCTACCATTCTCAGAGCACCAGGTGTAAAATTTTTCCAATCTATATATGTCCCTGGTATTAGGCTTCTTGGTGCTTAGTAGGGTTGTAATAACCCTTTCAGATAGTCCTCTAGATCTTAAGAGATCTTCTTCAGAAACCAGGCAGCCCATCGAAAATTCTCTAGTTTGAGCTTGGTTAGAGGTCCCTGACTCATCAGATCGTCCCGGCAAGGGAGCAGCCATGGTTCCTTCACCGACAGTTGGAGAAGCATAGAGAACCAAGTCCTCTTGGGCCAGTATGGAGCAATTAGAATTAATTCCGTCTGTTCCTGAAGAAACTTCTTTATTACCCGGGGAATCAGGTGTACCGGGGGAAAGGCATAGCATGTCCTGAAGCTCCATGGATTTTGGAGTGCGTCTATCCCCAAAGGTTTGTCTTGTGAACTTAGCGAGTAAAAAAGACGCATCTTGGAATTTCTCCTGGATGCGAACAGATTCCCATTCTCCTGGTGACTTAGCCATGTTGTCTTTGCCCTTTAGATGAACCGCAGTCACTGAGCATAAGTTCACCTCTGCCCATTTGCAGATTTGGTTTGAGACATGCATTAAGGAGGGGCTTCTTGTTCGTCTCTGTTTGTTTAGATATGCTACAGTTGTAGCGTTGTCCGATAGGATCGTTAGGTGCTGATCTTTGACCTGTTCCTGGAAATGCTGGATGGCTTTGGCCACTGCCACTAATTCCATCCAGTTGGACAACCCCTCCCTCTTTCTCCCGCTGGAACTGGGGTGAGGACCTTTTAATCCACCATTTCCTCCAATAGAAGCCGTAGGGCCCTCGCTTTTTCTGGGTCTCTTGGAAGTCTCGTTAGTAAGAACCTCTCTGGAGGTTGAGAGTCGAATTCCAGTATGTAGCCCCTTGAGATAATGTCCAGTACATAGTTGTTGGCTGTTGTCTTTTGCCATTGTGGGAGGAAGGCAGCCAATCTTCCTCCTACCGGCAAACTGCAGTCATGGCTTCTGGGTGTGACTGGTAGAGCCAAAGAGTGGATTGCTCTTTGGCTTCCCCTTATGTCATGTCCAATGTTTCTTTGGATATTCTTTCTTATTTTCTTGAGGGTACTCTCTTTTCCCCCCGACAAAAACTTTTTGGAGGCGGTTTGCGCTTTTCTGCTGGAAAAGTCTTTTTTCTGTCTGCCGTCCTTTCCAAAGCATCATCCAAACCTGAGCCAAACAGGAGATCCCCCACAAATGGGAGGTTACATAATCTTGACTTAGAAGCTGGGTCCCCTGCCCAAGTCTTTAGCCATATGGCTCTCCTGGCTGCTATTGACAGTGCACCTGACCTTGCCGGCAGCTTTATCGATTCGGCAGACGCATCTGCTGTGAATCCAACTGCTTTGGAAAGAACTGGCAGTGTTTTTAAGATATCCTCTCTTGGAGTGCTGTTTTTAATATGATTATGGAGTCTGGTAAGCCATACCTCCATGTTTCTTGCTACACATGTAGTAGCTAGTGCTGGTTTGTGACTAGCTATACCAGTGTCCCAGACCCTTTTTAGAATAATGTCTCCTTTCTTATCCATGCAGTCTTTGAGGTGCCCCATGTCTTCAAAAGCCAATGAGGATTTTTTGGAGGCCCTGGATAAGGGAGCATCAAGTTTTGGATTTTTATTCCAAACTGCTTGAGGATCTTCTTCAAAATGAAAACGTTTTTTTGTGACTTGAGGCAGAAAATGGTTTCTTCTCAGGTTCTGCCCATTCACTCTTTACCATGTCTGACATCACCTGATGCATGGGAAAGACTTTAGATGTTTTCTTTTTAAGACCCTGATACATCCGGTCATGTTTTGAAGTCAATTCTTCCTCTTCCTCAATTTCAAGAGTCTCATATATTGCCCCAAGCAATTCGTCTACGTCCTCCAGGAACAATTTGTATCTAGGGCCAGCCTTAGCCCCTTCCTCCTCCTCAGTGTCTGAGCTGTCAGTAGCTGTTTCACTAGGGACTGTGCTACCCCCTCCTTCTTTATGCCTCTCCTGTGAACCCGAAGCACCAGATCTGAAAGAGGCCGGGTGTGAAGGATCCCTTGAAGGATTTGATTGAGGCCTAGCCTCTGAAATAAACTGTTTCAAATCCTTAAATGTTGAAGTAATTTCTTCCCTCATGGATCCAAACACTCTGGCATACACAGAGTCTGATTGCTTTTTAATCAATTTGTCGATGCATGTCTGACACAGCGGTTTCCCATGTTCCAAAGGCATTTTAGCATTGCATTTTGCACACCGCTTTCTAGGGGTGGACTTGATCTCTTTAATCGGCTTAGCCTGCAAAAAAGACAGCAGAAATAAAAGGCCACATGGGGTTATGGCAGTGTGTAGCATAAGACACCACCACCATAGCAACAAACACCCAGTGTTACCCTTCCTTAGCGTGCCCCAGTATGTTATACCTACCACCGTCTAACAGCCTGTCCCCTTAGACACAAAACCGGTTACCACCTGGTGCCTACCTGTGTCCCGCTGGTGCCTCCATTCCTGGGTGCTTGGGCAGAAGGAATATTGTCCTCTTCCTGCATCCGTGTATGCCCTGTGGTGTCCGCTCTGCACCTGCAGTCTTGTCCACAAGCACTGCACCAGCTGGCCGTTCCCTCCTTCCACGCCTTTAAAGGGATTGGACCTGGTCCCACGCACATGCCAATGATGTCATCCCTCCCTGGAAATGACGCAACGCGTCTTCCGGGTCAAGCCACCTTCTGGCTGCGGGTACACCCCCCCTGCTGCCGGAACTAGCCAAGGGGAATGCGTAACGACGCCTATCTCCACGCCTGGGCACAGAGGATGGCGGAAACCAGGATCCCTCCTGCCTAGGAGGATTGCCCGTGGCCGTTCCCGTCCTCCTCCACCAACAATATATGCTAATGGTAAGGCCTCTGCCCCCATCCACCGGCTCACCCTCCTCCATACGCTACTCTCCTGGATGCCTGCCTGGTTGTCAGCGCTTGGGAGATGGAGCTCTCAGGTCCTTCTGGCAACATGTCTCCTCCGGCCGGAGGAAACACTAAAAACTGACAAGGGACCCGAGGGACTGCCTTTTAACCTCCTCGCATCCGCGCCATAGCCGAATGACGGCTACAGCGCGGCGCTAAAATGTCGGGAGGACGTCTATGGACGTCCTCCCATTTGGCTCGTGCTGGGTGCGCTCCCGCAGGCACGAGCGGCGCGCGCACATGCCCGAGCACGCTGTGGGAGCGTACCCGCGGGTCGGGAGGACCCGATGTCCGCCGGAGACTCGCTATCTCCTTCCAGAGAGCCGGAACGGGGAACCGCCGATGTAAACACGGCGGTTCCCGGTTCTGTGACAGGGGACATGACAGATCTACTAATCCCTGTCACTGGGATCAGTTAGATCTGTCATGCCCCTGCCAAACCCGCCCCCCCACAGTTAGAACACACCCAGGGAACATAGTTAACCCCTTCACTGCCCCCTGCAGGTTAACCCCTTCACTGGCCATGACATTTATACAGTAATCAGTGGATATTTACATTTCTGATCGCTGTACAAATGTTATTGGTCCCAAAAAAGTGTTGCAGTACCGATAAAAATCGCAGATCGCCACCATTACTAGTAAAAAAAATAAAAACGCCATAAACCAATGTCCATAGTTTGTAAACGCTATAACTTTTGCGCAAACCAATCAATATACGCCGATTTCGATTTTTTTTTACCAAAAATATGTAGAATATATATCGGTCTAAACTGATGAATAAATTTGTTTTTTTATTTTTGGATATTTATTATAGCAAAAAGTAAAAAATATTGTTCTTTTTTCAAAATTGTCGCTTCTTTTTTGTTTATAGTGCAAAAAATAAAAAATGCAGAGGTGATCAAATACCACCAAAAGAAAGCTCTATTTGTGGGAAAAAAAGGACGCCAAGTTTGTTTGGGTACAGCATCGCACGACCGCGCAATTGTCATTCAAAGAGTGACAGCGCTGAAAACTGAAAATTGGTCCGGGCAGGAGGGGGGTTTAAGTGCCCAGTAAGGAAGTGGTTAAAGATATTTTGGCAATGTGTTTTCTGTTTCTGTGAGGAGGAACCCATCTCTCAAGGGCTGACCCGGAAGACGACTGGGGGAAAATGCCTCTAGTGTTATATTTTTTTGTGCGTGTATGTGTGTTTTTACAGGTGTATGGTGTTTGGAAACGTAAACTTCTTTGTCTTTT
>BLSH010545479.1:54894-67036 GCA_018402905.1 Glandirana rugosa | reverse complement strand
GTTAGAACACACCCAGGGAACATAGTTAACCCCTTCACTGCCCCCTGCAGGTTAACCCCTTCACTGGCCATGACATTTATACAGTAATCAGTGGATATTTACATTTCTGATCGCTGTACAAATGTTATTGGTCCCAAAAAAGTGTTGCAGTACCGATAAAAATCGCAGATCGCCACCATTACTAGTAAAAAAAATAAAAACGCCATAAACCAATGTCCATAGTTTGTAAACGCTATAACTTTTGCGCAAACCAATCAATATACGCCGATTTCGATTTTTTTTTACCAAAAATATGTAGAATATATATCGGTCTAAACTGATGAATAAATTTGTTTTTTTATTTTTGGATATTTATTATAGCAAAAAGTAAAAAATATTGTTCTTTTTTCAAAATTGTCGCTTCTTTTTTGTTTATAGTGCAAAAAATAAAAAATGCAGAGGTGATCAAATACCACCAAAAGAAAGCTCTATTTGTGGGAAAAAAAGGACGCCAAGTTTGTTTGGGTACAGCATCGCACGACCGCGCAATTGTCATTCAAAGAGTGACAGCGCTGAAAACTGAAAATTGGTCCGGGCAGGAGGGGGGTTTAAGTGCCCAGTAAGGAAGTGGTTAAAGATATTTTGGCAATGTGTTTTCTGTTTCTGTGAGGAGGAACCCATCTCTCAAGGGCTGACCCGGAAGACGACTGGGGGAAAATGCCTCTAGTGTTATATTTTTTTGTGCGTGTATGTGTGTTTTTACAGGTGTATGGTGTTTGGAAACGTAAACTCATTTTCTCCTACGTTCACTGACAGACGCAGCTCTTCATGACATGTGGGTTTATGCTTGTCCAACTAGGAGTTAACTAGGCAGGGAAAAGAACAGCTGGCCCCTCCCATGGGGCCGTCCTCTCTTCCCACATAAACCCTCAACATAGTATAGCTCAGCAGTTTGCCTAGTTTGCAAGGAGTTGACCTGGCTTCCCTTTAGGGGAATTGCGGTCCTGTTTGTGACCATTTCTTTATTCTTTCTTTTACTTTTATGTTATTTTATACTTCTATCAAGCAATGATCTGCTATCAAGAAGCCGGCCGGGGCATAGAGAGTCCACGGGCTCTGCACTGTCCCCGGCCTGGCCGACCGATGCGAGCCAGTCCCGCGGTATGGGACCCGCCGCATCGTGCCCGTTCCGTGCGGGTGGCCGGGGGTGATCCCCACTTGAGCCCAATCCCGGATGCGATTCGGGTAGGGCGATTCTTCTGGCCTGCAGCATACCGTCCAAGGAGTGGAAGGTCTGCGAATGGGTGGCTACCTGCTGCGCTCAGGAGTGGTGGGTGGAAGTTTCCCCCTTCCCCCCTTTTTTCAGGGGCAGTAGGAGGACCAACAAAAAAAAAAATTCCGGGTAGCCGCCGGTAGGGGCGCGTGGTGCCCTCTTTCACCCCCTCCCCCCCATCCCCCCGCACTGCACTCGATCGTCCGACGCCGTCCGTTGAATTTTCGCCGCCATGCGGTGATCGGCCGCCATTTTGCCATAGCCACAGACATACTGGGCCTATGGAGCTTTCCCTCTAGTGCTCAGAGTGGCTGTTTGCGGTACTGCGCGTTCCCTGCAGGTGGGTTTCAGCCTCCAGTGTTCAACGGCGGCCATATTGGAACCTCCTGCTTCTGCAAAAACGCATGTAAAACTTTTTTTTCTTTCTCTTTGGAGCGGTGTGGCTCCTGACGGCGTGGCTCTTCTGACGGTCCTCAAAGTTACAGGCAGCAAACAGCAAGTACAGCTGGGCTCTCCTGTGGGTGCTGGTGGCGGTGGGTGCAGTCCTCCTGGGTTCCCTGGTGCGCTGTGGGGCGGTGGTGTGCGGCTGTGTGGGGGTGCCTCAATGTGCTAGTATACACCTGTGTGTTACTAAGGGTGATTTGAATAGAGAACGATGGCAGACTATACTGCTGAGCCTGCTGAGGAGGATTCAGCGGCGGCGCAATCTGCGCAGGGGGCTTTTTTGGACCAGTTGCGGTCTTTAGTGAATTTCTCCCTCGGGAGGATGTCGCCCAACAGGCCCCCAGGAAGCGTCCCCCTCCTCCTTGTTCTTCAGGGGAGGATTCTGATCCAGAAGTGGCCTCAGGGGTCACAGGGACCCCAGTGGACCTATCTGATGGGGAACTGGGTCCCTCGGACAGAGAAGAGGATCAGGGGGCGGCGGCTGCGCGCGAAAAAGCGCTGCTTTCCGCAATTGTCGCTGGAATTCGCACTATGCTGCGATTGAGCCAGGATGGCGAATCGCAGACTTCTGCGTATGTGTGCGGATCCTCCAGGCCCCCCAGAGCCCCTAAGGCTTACCCCTATGATCAATTTTTTGATCACTATATTTATCGTGAATGGCAGCGTCCGCAGCATTCCTTTTCGCTGTCTAAACGTTTCGCTGCTTGCTATCCCTTTGAGGAAAGCTTTTTGAAAAAATGGGAATCACCTGCGGTGGACCCTCCGATAGCTCGCCTTAATAAGGCAATGACCATTCCTCTGGAAGGGGCCCCTTCCTTCAAGGACCCCGCTGACAGAAAGACAGAGGCACTGTTAAAGTCGCTATTCCTGGTGGCGGGTTCTGCTCTCTGGCCAGCCCTGGCGTCAGCCATGGCGGCGCAATATCTATCTGAGCGCATGTGTTAGGAACGCTTTCGCCAGTTGGTGGCACTGTAGCCCCCAGATCTAGGGGCTGCAGTTCCAGTGTCCACCAGCAGGTGTCTCTTCGCAGTCAGGACCTGATATCATCTCCTGTAATCAAGCATCACCTGAGACTGTTTGCAGGAAGTGTATTTAAACCTGGAAGTGCTGTGCTAGCTCGCCTTGGTATTGTTCCTCGTGCCTCTGTATCCTGAGACCTGTATCCCGACACCTGCACCCCGAAACCTGCATCCGGAAACCTGCGTCCTTACCCTGAATCCCTGCTTTGTCCTGCTCCCCAGTTCCCTCTGACTGATCTCCTGTGGATGACCCTGGCCTGGCTTGAAGTTTATGGTTTGGACTTTCCTTACTGCTCTAGTTATATGCAGGTTTCCGGATGCAGGTTTTGGGGTGCAGGTGTCGGGATACAGGTCTCAGGTATCCCGACACCTGCACCCCGAAACCTGCATCCGGAAACCTGCGCCCTTACCCTGAATCCCTGCTTTGTCCTGCTCCCCAGTTCCCTCTGACTGATCTCCCGTGAATTATCCTGTGCCCGGTGACCTGGTGCCCACTGATCCTGTGTCCGATGACCTGGTGCCTGCTGATCCTGTGCCCGATGACCAGATGTCCGCTGATCCTGTGCTCGATGACCTGGTGTCCAATGACCCGGTGCCCGCTGATCCTGTGCCTGACGATCCTGTGCCCAATGACCTGGTGCCCGCTGATCCTGTGCCTGATGACCTTGTGCCCGCTGATCCTGTGCCTGATGACCCGGTGCCTGCTGATCCTGTGCCTGATGATCCTGTCCCGGATGACCTGGTTTCCGATGACCCGGTGCCCACTGATCCTGTGTCCGATGACCCGGTGCCTGCTGATCCTGTGTCCGATGACCTGGTGCCCGCTGATCCTGTGTCCGATGACCCGGTGCCCGCTGATCCTGTGTCCGATGACCCGGTGCCCGCTGATCCTGTGCCCGCTGATCCTGTTCCTGATGATCCTGTCCCGGGTGACCTGGTGCCTGCTGATCCTGTGCCCGACGTTCCTGTGTCCGATGACCCGGTGCCCGCTGATCCTGTGTCCGATGACCCGGTGCCTGCTGATCCTGTGTCCGATGACCCGGTGCCCGCTGATCCTGTGCCCGATGACCCGGTGCCCGCTGATCCTGTGTCCGCTGATCCTGTGTCCGATGACCCGGTGCTCGCTGATCCTGTGTTCGATGACCTGGTGCCCGCTGATCCTGTGCCTGATGACCCGGTGCCCGCTGATCCTGTGCCTGATGACCCGGTGCCCGCTGATCCTGTGCCTGATAGAAACATAGAAACATAGAAAAGTGACGGCAGAAAAAGACTGAGTAGTCCATCGAGTCTGCCCCTTTTTATTTATTTATTTATTTTTTACATTAACCTTGTTGTTTGACTATGGATTTATGTTTATCCCAAGCATGTTTAAAGCCATTTACTGTTGACTGTCTCACAACCTCTGTTGGTAGTTTATTCCAATCATCAACCACCCTTTCACTAAAATAATACTTTCTAAGATTAGTTTTGAACTTCCCCCCAGTTAGTTTGAGGTCATGTCCCCGTGTTCTTGATTTTGGTTTCATATTGAAAAGACTGCCCTCCTGAACCTTATTCACCCCCTTGATGTATTTAAAGGTTTCAATCATGTCTCCCCTCTCCCTTCTTTCCTCCAGACTGTACATATTAAGTTCCTGAAGTCGCTCTTGATATGTTTTATCCCCCAGACCTTTCACCATTTTTGTTACCCGTCTCTGAACTCGTTCTATTTTATCAATATCTTTTTGTAAGTGTGGTCTCCAGAACTGGACACAGTACTCTAAGTGAGGTCTCACTAAAGATCTATATAGAGGAATCAGAACCTCCTTCCTCCTGCTGGTGATCCCTCTACTGATACATCCCAGAATTATATTTGCTTTTCCCACTGCCTGGTTACACTGTTTGCTCATTTTGCAATCATCTGAAATAAGCACCCCCAAATCTTTTTCTTCTGTAGTGCTGGCTAACACTGTGTCCCCAATGCTGTACTCTCTAGGGGGATTCTTTTTCCCTAGATGCATTATTTTACATTTAGAAATATTGAACTGCAGTCTCCACTGCTTTGACCAATCTGATGACCCGGTGCCCGCTGATCCTGTGCCTGATGACCCGGTGCCCGCTGATCCTGTGCCTGATGACCTGGAGCCTGATGACACAGTGCCTGCTGATCCTGTGCCCGGTGACCCGGTGCCCAATGACCAGATGCCTGCAGATCCTGTGTCCGATAACCCGATGTCTGCTGATCCTGTGTCCGCTGTCCAGCCTGCTCTTTTGGTGCCTGCTGTCCAGCCTGATGTTCGGGTGCCTGCAGTCCAGCCTGGTGTTCTGATGCCCGCTGTCCAGCCTGGTGTACCGGCGCCCACTGTCCAGTCTGATCTGGTTCCTGATTCCCAGCCTGCTGTTCTGGTGCCTTCTTTCCAACCTGCTGATCCTGTGCCCACTGTTCAGTCTGTTGATCCTGTGCCCGCTGGCCAGCCGGATGTGCCCAAGTTTGTGAATGACCCATGGTACCCCAGCATTGAGGTACCTAACCTGTTACTAGACCCAGGCGGTGGAATTCCTGGAATCTTTCTGGATCCCAGCAGCAGGGCCTCTGATCTGGAACCTGGCATTCCTTGGACTCGTAAGACACTGTCATTCGGGACTCTTGTTGCTATGGCTGGTTGGAGCGTCCGGAGGTCGCTCCTTTGAGGGAGGGTACTGTTAGGAACACTTTCACCAGTTGGTGGCACTGTAGCCCCCAGACCTAGGGGCTGCAGTTCCAATGTCCACCAGCAGGTGTCTCTCCGCAGTCAGGACCTGATATCATCTCCTGCAATCAAGCATCACCTGAGACTGTTTGCAGGAAGTGTATTTAAACCTGGGAGTGCTGTGTTAGCTCGCCTTGGTATTGTTCCTCGTGCCTCTGTATCCTGAGACCTGTATCCAGACACCTGCACCCCGAAACCTGCATCCGGAAACCTGCGTCCTTACCCTGAATCCCTGCTTTGTCCTGCTCCCCAGTTCCCTCTGACTGATCTCCCATGTATGACCCTGGCCTGGCTTGAAGTTTATGGTTTGGACTTTCCTTACTGCTCTAGTTATATGCTTTTGGTTGGCTTCACTATTTCTATTTTGGTTGTGCGTTTTAGTTCACTGTCACACCTTATAATAAATCCTCTTATTTTAGTTACGCTTTTGTTTGGTATTTTCTGTGCAGTCCACACATTTCTGGTCACACCAGTTTTCTGACAGCATGGCGGAGCTCCAGAAGGATCTGGACTGCGGCCGCCTTATGGACGCCCCGCAGAATGCTGATTTTTTGCTCCAAGGTTTCAGGTACCTTTTGTGATGTGGCCGTTGATTTACTGCCTTTGTTATCCAGAATAGCGGTGTTTGTTGTTATCCTCAGATGGATACTTTGGTTGCATTCTTGGTCCGGTGACCACGCTTCCAAGAAAGGTCTCGCTGACCTTCCCTTTCAGGGTGGACGTCTATTCGGTCCATGGCTGGATGAGATCATCAAGGATTTCACAGGAGGTAAGAGCACCTTCCTCCCAGAGCCCCCGAGGCGAGAGTTTCGCCGTAGACAGGGGCCCCCTACATCGGGTCAGAAGAGGTTTTTTCGCAACCCGGGCGCAGCAGGTAAAGGGACCCGTCCCGGTAAGGTCGCTGCAGGGGCCGGTAAACGGCAGTGGCAGCGCAAAACCGAAAAGGCAGAGGACAAGCCCTCCTCAGCATGATGGGTTGCCCCCACCTTCATGTCATGAAGAGCTGCGTCTGTCAGTGAACTCGGAGAAGAGGATTTTACGGTAAGTTTTAATAAAATCTCTTTTTATTGTCTAGAATATTTATTTATTCTAGCCACTGGAATTTCCGCACATATGTACACGTTTATGCGCATTCACCCACATAAATTACGCTCATAAGCTCCTTTCCAAATGCAGCTTTGGGGTACTTTTTAAATGCCTCTAAACGCTGCTCTTAAAATACAGATCTTATGTATGTGGCCATATACAGTGGGTATAGAAAAGAATCACTCTCCTTTAGAATAATCACATTTTGTTACTTTGCAGCCTGAAATGAAGACAGACACCGATTTTGTTTTATCCAGCTGTATTTACTCAACTATAACTTATAACATCCAAGATATAACACCAACATGTCAGAAAAAAAATAATTCAACAACAGACTGAATTGGAAAAAGGATAACCCCTCTCCTAAAAATGATTAGTAAAGTCAATCAGGTGTAGCAAATCACATTCTCAATGGTACACAAGGCCATTTGACTTCCAATAATGATCAGCTGTGGTAATTTTGATCTTTCCTGGAGAATTTCAGTCCCTGATAGTGCAACTGAAGCAAACAATCACCTATGGGGGGCAAGGCACTGTTGGGATCTCCGGGATAAAGTTGTGGACAGGCACAAATCAGGAGGATACAAAAAAATTTCAAAGGCTTTATCAATGGCTTCAAACACAGTGAAGTCTGGTAATAAGAAGTGGTAGGTATTTGGTACAACACAGACCCTTCCTGGATCAGGATGTCGCTCCAAACTGGATGAAAGAGCCAGGAGGAAACTGTTCAGAAAGGCTACCTATGCAGATTTTTAGGCAGAGAAGTTTGGCACCGATCAACAATTGTAAAGTGTGACATGTTTGGTATCTATTTACACGGTCTTTTATATTTTACCAAACAATTGGATATTATATAGTGTTTTTGTGTATAAAACTTCATTGTTTTTTTATAAAAAAAAACTGCTGTGCAAATACCATGTGACATAAAAATATGCAACACCCACAATTTTATTCTCTAGGGCCTCGGCTTAAAAAATATATAGGGTTCTTCAAAAAGTTTCCACACTTTTTTTTTTGCAGCCTTCTTTACCACATAGTGATAACGCTTATACTAAACTGCAAGGTCAACTGGCTTGCCAGACAGACTAGTCATATGACACTCTCAGACAAGACCAATTATTACTCCTCACCATTTCCAACGAAAATATAAAAGTGTGTAAACTTTTTGAAGACCCTGTTTGGGGGTTAGAAGTGGTTTTCCAGCAAAAAAATGCTTCTTACATGAAGGAGAGGAATGTCAGAATTGGCCCGGACTGGAAGTGGTTAAAAACGAACTTTACCCATAGCAACTTTATAAAAGATAATGTACTTTAACTAGGAACATACATTCCACATTAATAATTATGCTACCAAAATTAGTGTGTACTGTAAATTGCCTCCCAGCATTGCCTCTGTTTCTTTTTGCTGCATGCTGCCATTTTTCTGAAGCCCAGAGCCCCTCAACAGCAGTAAATCGGAAAGCAAAACAGATCTCATCGATTTAAAGTGGAACTTTAGATCTGATGACAGCCTTATAGCGGAATTAATGCCTCTTATTCTTTAAATCCAAGGAAGTTGCTTCAGTTTTCTGTGCAACTGCCATGATGCTGCACATGTAAACAGTTATGACACCAGTCATTTGATGGTTTGACAGTTTGGCTGAGAGCACAAACAAATGCGACAGTTAGCAACCCAGCATTCCAGGAATGTAACTATTTTTTGAAACTGTCAATTTGATGGGTTTAGTTCTGCTTTATGATTTACTGCTGTTCAGGGGCCCTAGGCTTCAGCAAAATGGCAGGCTCCAGCAAGAAGGAACAGGAGTAATGCTGAATTAAATTTACAGCAAACACTAATGTTGGTAGCATAATTATTAATGTGGAATGTATGTTCCTTAATAAATAACATTATATTTTATCAAGTTATTATGGGTAAATTTCCGCTTTATTGGTTTCAGAAAACATTACATTCCTGGAATGCCGATATTGCTAACTTTCACACTTGCTTGTGTCCTCAACCAAACTGTCAAACCATAAAATGGCTGGTGTCATAACTGATCACATGTGCAGCACCATGGCAGTTGCAGATCAAACAGAAGCAGTTTCCTTGGCTGTAATGCTGGGTTCACACTATTGCGAATTGGATGCAGGTTTCCCCACATCCAATTCGCATGACAGGAGACTGTCACTGGCTCTTAATGGAGCCAGTTCACATATTTCCAGGGTGGCTGCGGAGCGCACAGCAGAAGAGCCCTGTGCATCTTTAGCTATGTTTCAGGTCTGAATTCAGCCCAAAAAATTGGACCTGAAACAGAGAACGGGGACGCACCGGACCCCTTCTGTGCCCCGTGGCCGCACATACTGTGAACCCAGCCTAAAGGATAGGAGGGTATAATTCAGTTTTAAAGCTGTCAGCAGATCAGCCTCTACAAACTCGGCAGTGCCTAAAAATGGAGAGCAACTGAACATGTGCAGAGCAAGGTGAGACAGTGTATTATTGGATTATAAACAGTATTGACACTTATTTTTAATGTTTTACATAGCTACACGTTAAAAATTTTCTGACTAAAGTTCCAATTTAACTGCTTCAGGAAGGTTTTACCCCTGCAGCCAAGGTCCCCCTTAGGGGTGGCTGGTTGCTGTGGTCCACCTGTCACTCTGCCCTCAATCACACATTTCCTTTCATCCGGAGTCACGGAACAGGCCGGTACTTTGTTTTTTTTTTTGTTTATTAGGGGATAAAACTTGGATGGGGTAGGGGTGATCGTGGGATGCCCAAAAGATCAAAGTTAATGGGACCTCCTATATACACTTCAGTATATACTCCTTCTCTCCAGCACAAACTTGCTTCAATTCTCACATTCCTCCTGGTTCCTCTCTCCTATGCACACTTAGTTCCAGCCTAGCTAGCACATGGTGAGGCCTGCGTTTCTGTTAGCAGGGCCTCTGGACCGCCCATTACAGGGAGGGGCCACTGGCCCCAGGGTGTAGCAAAGTATGTTTGTGCTAACTAGGGTTAATGGACTACTGATCCCAGGCCACCTCAGCCCTCCTGGCTGCCTACTCTACTGTCCAGTGACACCACTACCCTGACTGGCTCCTGTAACCTTCCCAGACTGTCCACTGTATCCTCCCAGCCTGCTCCGGTCTACTCCTTCCAGCTCCCAGGTTGTGTCACTCACTGACAGCGGTGGATCCTTTACAGCCCTTTATGTTGCTCTCCTGCTCCATGGTCAGAACTCCTCCGTGTGTCGTAAGAGAGGTTCTTTCCACTTCCCGAGCCTCCAGGCCCAAGGTCACCCCTCCCCCCAAAAGACTGGGGATTCCCTCAGGGCCTCCACAACACCCGATACCGTATTTGTCATTTATAATCAATTTTATAATGTATATGAACTCACAGCCTTTTGTCCATGGTTAGATGGTGGGTTTTGCCAACTATATACGGGGATAGCTATGTAGCTGGACACATGACTGTGTGAGCATATACATATAAATGTCATGTTCTTATTTAGCCACAAGATGGCGATTACTAGCTAAAAATATATGAGATTAAACGAATCGAGATAATGTTCACATATATTCGGTTTATTGTTGATAATGTTTAAAGGTAGTGGAGATATGAGTAGATAGCCTCGATCCATATTCTTTTATATGAGCCATTGGAGATGTGTGTAAACTTTATCACTAATTGTATAACTATATCATACTTCCAATTTAGGTGTACAAAGATGGCCCGAATATTCAAGCATTTTCGACCAAGTACACCCATTTCCTGTTTTTACAGGAAGAGGAAGTGATGCACATGGGTCAAAGGCTGTCCACAATAAATGGGGAGGGGAAGGGAGTTTCTATCCATTAGTAAGTTATTTAAGCAATCACCACACTGCCCATGGTCAACCTCTGACAACGTCTCGTGGGAGGGACAAAACGCGTCAGTTGACCGCAGGTGGTGACGTCACATCCGGCCGGTGAAACGCAACACACAGGCACTTCCGGTCTGGGGTTTTTAAATGCACTTTCTCTGTCTACTATGTAAATGGATACTACTGTTTGCTATTTTTGTAAATACAGTATTACACTATATCTGCTTTCTCTGCCATTTGTCCACATCTATCATTGCATCCTGTGAACACTGTGAGCGGTGGAAACTGCCGGTGACACTCAGATCCATGGAACTACTAGTCCCAGCCACCTTCAAAAGCGCACAAGACTTCTGTAATGGAAGTACCATCTTGCTGGTGAGTGCGGGGAGTGAAGGAGGGGAGCACGGATTGCACAGATCTGCACAGGATTTTATTGAGCACTTGGTACTTTATAAGCACACCCAATAAGAAGAGCCCTTTTTGATTAACTATTTTTCCTTTGATGATTTGTGATATTTCTGAAGCTGAATTGATTAACAAGCACCTCTGATGAACTTTCATTTGTTTGGAACTTTTGCATTATTTGCACATCATCATTTATATGTATTGTTTACACGTGTTTGATACGTAGGATGTTCACTTTATAACATTGCACAGGCACTTTATGATTAGCATGATCAGTCGGATATTTAGCACAGTCACTGAATGAAGTAGCGCTCTAACACACAATCCTATATTTAAAGGCACAGGACACCTTATAGAGCAGCAACTCCATTTTAATTTAATTTTGTATTTGGTATATATATTCATTTTATTATATCATACATCTACTATGTAGGAATTAATCACCTTACACCTATTAATAATCACAGAATGCACACGTCCAAGAGCGTAGGGATATCAGTCATATAAAGGCCTTATTTATTAACTGCAACACCTGCTACATGTCCAGCTCTTCCACCAAAAACTCTCCTCCTCCCACTGGGCAGACCACAGTATTTAAAGAAGCCTGCCCCCTGCCAATCCAAGTTGGGGATTAGTCAGGGCTCCTTAACATACTTCAGAAAGCCTCACCTCCTATTTCCACCCCCTTTTCCAGATCATTCTGAAGAAAAGGGAGGAGTAACCAAGGGGTGTTCTTTCCTGCAGTCACCATCTCTTCCTGGGCCACTCCCTTACCCAAATAAAAACAATCAGGCCTGCTCATCAGTCAGGCCTGAATAAATTTGCCTGTCTAAGCAGAAAACTATCACCAGAGCACCTATCTACAATGGGGACGCTACACCCCCTTCATGACCAGAGCACTTTTTACAATTTGGTACTGCACTGCTTTAACTGGTATTGCGCAGTCATGCAATGCTGTACCCAAACAAAATTTGCGTCCTTTTTTCCCACAAATAGAGCTCTCTTTTGGTGGTATTTGATCACCTCTGGGATTTTTATTTTTTGCGATATAAATTAAAAAAGACCATTTTTTAAAAAAATTATATTTTCTACTTTTTGTTATAAAAAATCCAATAAACTCAATTTTAGTCATACATTTAGGCCAAAATGTATTCAGCCACATGTCTTGGGTAAAAAAAAAAAATTAATAAGCGTATATTTATTGGTTTGCTCAAAGTTATAGCGTCTACAAACTAGGGTACATTTACTGGAATTTATGCAGCTTTTAGTTTATGACTGTCTATCTCATTTCTTGAGGTGCTAAAATGGCAGGGCAATACAAACCCCCTGCAAATTAATCCTTTTTGGAAAGTAGACACCCCAAGAA
>BLSH010545479.1:36417-54884 GCA_018402905.1 Glandirana rugosa | reverse complement strand
CACTTTTTACAATTTGGTACTGCACTGCTTTAACTGGTATTGCGCAGTCATGCAATGCTGTACCCAAACAAAATTTGCGTCCTTTTTTCCCACAAATAGAGCTCTCTTTTGGTGGTATTTGATCACCTCTGGGATTTTTATTTTTTGCGATATAAATTAAAAAAGACCATTTTTTAAAAAAATTATATTTTCTACTTTTTGTTATAAAAAATCCAATAAACTCAATTTTAGTCATACATTTAGGCCAAAATGTATTCAGCCACATGTCTTGGGTAAAAAAAAAAAATTAATAAGCGTATATTTATTGGTTTGCTCAAAGTTATAGCGTCTACAAACTAGGGTACATTTACTGGAATTTATGCAGCTTTTAGTTTATGACTGTCTATCTCATTTCTTGAGGTGCTAAAATGGCAAGGCAGTACAACCCCCCCCCCCCCCATATAACCCCATTTTGGAAAGTAGACACCCCAAGGAATTTGGGAGAGGCATGTTGAGCCCATTGAATATTTTATTTTTTGTCACAAGTGATTGAAAAATGACAAAAAACTGTTTTTACACAAAGTTGTAATTGAAATGATATATTTCACACACATAGCATGGGTATGTGTGGAATTATATCCCAAAATACATTCTGCTGCTTCTCCTGAGTACGGGGATACCACATGTGTGAGACTTTTTGGCAGCCTAGCCACATCACTGCCTTCAAAATTTCTAAGGGCGTACATTTTTGATTTCACTACCCATCACAGTTTCAGAGGCCATGAAATGCCAAGATAACACAACCCCCCCCCTCCCCATGACCCCATTTTGGAAAGTAGACACCCCAAGCTATTTGCTGAGAGGCATGTTGAGTCCATGGAACATTTTATATTTTGCCACAAGTTTCGGGAAAATTACGTTTTTTTTTTTTAACACAAAGTTTTCACTAAATGATATATTGCTCCCACATGCCATGGGTATATTTGGAATAACACCCCAAATACATTCTGCTGCTTCTCCTGAGTACAGGGATACCACATGTGTGAGACTTTTTGGGAGTTTAACAGCATACAGGACCCCACAAGCCAATCACCGCCTTCAGTATTTCTAAGGGCATACATTTTTGGTACTTACTACCTATCACAGTTGTAGAGGCCATGAAGTGCCAAGATAGCACAAAACTGCCCCAAATGACCCCATTTTTAAAAGTAGACACCCCAAGCTATTTGCTGAAAGGCATGTTGAGTCCATGGAATATTTTATATTTTGCCACAAGTTTCGGGGAAAATGGTATTTTTTTTTATACAAAGTTGTCACTAAATGATATATTGCTCAAACACGTCATGGATATATGTGAAATTACACCCAAAAACACATGCTGCTGCTTCTCTTGAGTACGAGGATACCACATGTGTAAGACTTTTTGGCAGCCTAGCTGCGTACAGGACCCTGAAAACCAATCACCGTCTTCAAGATTTCTAAGGGCGTAAATTTTTGATTTCACTCTTCACTACCTATCAGTTTCAAAAGTCATGAACTGCCAAGATAGCACACCCCCCTCCCCCAAATGACCCCATTTTGGAAATTACACATCCCAAGCTTTTTGCTGAGAGGCAGGTTGAGTATTTTGCTGATCTCACTTTTTGTCATAAAGTTTTGAAAATTGAAAAGAGAAAAAAAAATGTTCCTTTCCTTTCTTCATTTCCAAAGCAAATGAGAGCTGCAAAATACCAAAATACCATGCCTCTTAGCAAAAACCTTGGGGTTTCTACTTTCCAAAATGGGGTCATTTGGGGGAGGGGGGGGGGGGTTGTGCTATCTTGACATTTCAGGGCCTCCGAAACTGTGATAGGTACTGAGGAGTAAAATCACCATTTTACGCCTTTAGAAAACCTGAAGGCGGTGATTGGATTTCGAGCTCCTGTATGAGGCTGGGCGTCTAAAAAGTCTCACACATGTGGTATCCCTGTAGCCAGGAGAAGCAGCAGAATGTATTTTGGGGTGTAATTTCACATATACCCATGCCATGTGTGAGCAATATATCATTTAGTGACAACTTTGTAAAAAAAAAAAAAGAAATGTAATTTTCCCGAAACTTGGAAAAATATAAAATATTCCATGGACTCAACATGCCTCTCAGCAAATGGCTTGGGCTGTCTACTTTCCAAAATGGGGTAATTTGGGGGGGTTTGAACTGTCCTGGCATTTTATGTCCAACATTAGAAGCTTATGCCACACATCACCCACTCTTCTAACAACTTGAACCACCAAGTCCTTTCTGACACTTTTTGTTTACATGAAAACATTTTTATTACTTTGAACCCCCAAACATTATATATTTTTACAAAGCAGTGACCCTACAGATTAAAATGGTGGGTGTTGCAATTTTTTTTTCACAAAGTATTTGTGCAGCGATTTTTCAAATGCAATTTTTTTAATTTTAATGCACAAAAACACACAATATTGCCCACATGTTTGGTGAAATATAAAAGATGATCTTATGTCGAGTACATAGATACCAAACATGACATGCTTTAAAATTATGCACACCCGAGCAGCGGCGAAAAACTATATACATTTTTAAAAGCCTTTACAGTTTACCACTTTAGATTTACAGAGGAGGTCTACTGCTAGAATTACTGCCCTTGATCTGACATTCGCGGTGATACCTCACTTGCATGATGCAATTGCTGTTTACATGTGACACGAGACTGACGCTTGCGTTCACCTTTGTGCACGTGCACAGGGGGACAGGGGTGCTTTGATTTTTTTTTTTGTTTATTATTCATTTTACTTTTTATTTTATTTTAAACACTGTCCCTTTAATTTTTTTTTGTTTTTTTTTATAATTTTTATTGTTATCACAGGGAATGTAAATAAACCCTATGATAGCAATATGTAGTGACAGGTACTCTTTTTTGAAAAATGTGGGGTCTATTAGACTCGAGATCTCTCCTCCAGCCCTTAAAGCCTCTGACCATACCAAGATCTGTGTGATAAGATGCTTTCCCAATTTCCCAAGGGCGTTGTTTATATCCGGTGAAATCAAAGTCATGAAATGCTTGTAGCTTCCGGTTTTTTTAGGCCATAGAGATGATTGGAGAATTATGGTCTCTGATCAACTCTATGGTCAGCTGGCAGAACCACAGGCTGCATTCTCGGATTCCCCAGTGGGACAGGAGAGCCAGAGAAAACCATGGAAGACGGCGGGAATGATGGGGGGGCATTCCCTCCCACTGCTTGTAAAAGCAGTCTAGCGGCTGATTAGCCACTAGGATTGCTTTTACATGAAAGCCGGCCACTGGCCGAAAAGAATGATGCCAAGATAATACCTAAATCTACAGGCATCATTTCGGTATAACCACTCAAAGTCCAACAGTCCAGCACCCATACCAGTACATCGCTGGTCCTTGTTGGGCATATATAGTGTTCTTTTTTTTCATGTAGCCTGTGGGTTAAATGAAAAAAGAGAACCTAACAGGTTCCTCCATTCATATTGATCAATCGGTGGTATGCCCACCATTAGAATACCGCCCTGCATCCACCCACTTCTAATGATGGGCATACATGCACTGTTCTTTCTTTTTTTTTTGTTCAGCCTATTCAATCACATTAATTAATGTGGATGAAGAAATCTCTGCCAAGAAAAGTAAATAAAATTATATGCCAAAGCATAGGGGCAAATCGCCCCTATGCCCCCCCCTGCCCCTATGCTTTGGCATATATGCTCTTTTTTTAACTGTGGTGGTGAAATCCCCTCCTACAGCTCTGGAATCATGACTTTACATATCGTGAGAGCAAACCCTGTTGCTGTCAGAATAAATAAACCTGTGCTGCAGCTGAATGGCATACCTGCAAAGCAAATAATGGTTAACAATAAAACACAGTAATTCTTCCTATTGACTACTTTCCCCACACTAAGTCACAGGCTAGATTACCTCTCCAACGGGTGAGTGCCACGAAATATCTAGGGATACACATAACCAGACTGCCAGCAGATAACATCCCTCTTAATATAGAACCCCTATTTGCACTGATCAAATCCGAAACTCAAGGTCGCATTAATCTAATCAAAATGGTGCTTCTCCCTAAAATTCTATACATACTATGGCACACCCCATTATACTTACCCCTGACATTGTCTGGGGCACTAACATAGACATATTAGCTTGGAGGGGGAACAGCCTTACCAGACTTCAACTTATACTACATTGCCTCTCGGCTTTCCCAATTGTATCACATTGACAACACGGATAGAATACGTTTCAGCACACTTCTGTGCCCCCGTTGGGCACAGCTGACCCTGGACCCACTTTGCGCTATAGCAGTGGGTACTGGAGGGGGCGGATGGGTAGAGGGTCGCAAATCTCTCTTGTACCACTATTGGCAGATACGGGACATCTGCTAAACTAGGGATCTCCAGGTATAACGACTTTACTTCCATTTGGTATAATAAATCTCTCCCCGAATTCTCAACAGTGCCTGAGTCAGAGACCTGGAGTAAACGTGGGATATTTTATTTAACCCACCTACTCACTTCCAGAGAGCTGAAACTGTTTGATACTTTAGAAGCAGAATTTGCACTTCCGAACCATTTGCTTTTTAGATTCCTTCAGGTCCGCACGCAGTATACTCCCAATTTCCCAAATCCCTACCACAACCCACCCCCAATGCCAAAATGAAAGTGATTAAAAGCACAGATCCCCAAAAATTAATATCTATCTTTTATAACATGCTACTCATTCCATCCTCTACTAAACTAGCACACGCATTAAAAACATGATGGGAGGAGGATTTGGGGAATATGGAAAATGAAGAATGGAGTGAGGCACTTGATGCATGCAAAATGGAAGTGAATGGGGGAAGTACGGGTGCTGCAGAAGTGGTGGGCTGCCAATCTGCAAACGCATCAGGAAGGGCTCTACGGGTCTGTCTTTGAATTCTTGGCGGCTGCAGGGCACTACTTGTGCTAGCCATCACACCAGCTTGAACTGCACTTATAGGACTCGCCACATCACCAAGTGATACTGCAGTGCTGGTTTGTCTACGACCAAGACTTACTAAGCCGCTGGTGCTTGCCAGTTCACCAGAAGGTTGAGCGCCACTAGTACTAGCTCTCTGCCCCATACAATAACCCTGTGGTTGTTGCACCTCACCAACAGAAGAATGGGATCGGGTACACCTGACCTTAGCAGGGACCACTACTCTGTCTTCAGAGCTATCTGTCAGGGTGCCGCTGCTCTCTACAGGTTTGTATACTGAGCCTGAATCTGACAGTGAGGCTTACCCATCGCCAGCAACGTGTAGGCCTCTTCACTAGTGCACCTCTGTTTGGACATTTTGGCCACAAAATTTATAGGTACAACTAGTGCGACTCACAGGTAAAAGAGCACCTGGATGTCAGTGACTGCTTCAATCGATACCAAAAAAATTAACTGTTAGCGTTAGCAGGGATCGGGAGTGACTGTGCTAATGCTGCAGTTTTGTGTGCTGTGTTTTGTAGAGTGACAGTTATATATTGATCCTGCAGTTTGGGTGGGCTGGGCGGAGGGGCTAAACGCAGGTGCTAGCAGGTGTCTGGGCTGATCCTGCTAGGACCGCGTTTTTGGGAATACTATACTACTAAGGACGCTAATATAGTTCTGATCAGATCAAAGATATTGATCCATTCAGACACTATACTAGTACTGGAGCTATATAGTGTGTGTGTGTGTGTGTGCGTGTTAGTGTTTCTAGCACTAATCTGACGCTGCCTGGGATTGACGCTATCACAAACTGATGTCACCCGTGACACTAATATGGTGATCAGAAAATAGATCTGCACACTATACTAGTGACACAGTGACAGGGGGTGAAAGGATTAACTTTATTAGGCAATATACGGCGGGTACCCTGACACTATAAAAGATTGAAGGTGACACTATCTAGCGTCACCCGTGACACTAATACGATGATCAGAAAAAAATAGCTGTACACTATACTAGTGACAGGGGGTGAAAGGATTAACTGGGGGTTGATAAAAAGGTTAAACCTTTATTGGGGGGTTAAAGCAGTTGTCTACCCAATTTTTTGACTTTTACCTACAGGTAAGCCTATAATAAGGCTTACCTGTAGGTAAAATGAATATCTCCTAAACCTGCATGGTTTAGGAGATTTTCGCCCTAAATACAGCTGCTGACATCATGGCGCATGCGCTGTGAGGTCCCGGCGAAGGCCCGGCGCATAGCGCCGGACCTTGCCGGAAAGACTGGCTCCAGCGCGGGAATGACGTCTCATGGCTCCGGCCACTCACAGTGTCGGAGCCGCGTACCCAGAAGGATCCCCCGAGGGAACATGTCGGCTCCTTCTGATGGGACCGAGCGGACCCGTCAGAGCTTTGTTCTGAGGTAAGCATTTCATAATGAGCTAGTATGCGGTGCATACTAGCTCATTATGCCTTTCTCTTGCAGGTTTTTATTTTTTTATACAGGTATACAACCGCTTTAATGGGGGGTACCCTAAACCTACCTGGGCCTACCACTAACTGCCCTAACGCTGTTTAGTGTAACAAGTGACACCAATACAGTGATTATTGAAAAATCTGAAAACTGTACTTGGTGACACAGTGACAGGGAGTGAAAGGGTTAACTGGGGGGGCATCGGGGGGTTAAAAGTGTACCTACGTGTACTGGTGTCAGTGTGGTGTTGGTGTACTCACAGTAGATGTCTTCTCCTCGCTCGCTGGAACCGAAAAGGGCTCCATGAGGGGAGATGACATCATTTCCTCTGCCTGTGTTTACATTACAGAGGCACAGTCTCTCATTCGCCAGAACCAATCAGCAGGTCCAGGCCAGAAATGATTGGCCTGGGCTGTAGATCGATCAGTTCTGTAGCGAATCCCATCACGGCAGGGGAGGCAGGGCCGCACGCCTTACCCGTGCACGTGACCGAAGTACAGGAGTTGTAAAGTCTCAATGTTTTCCACCTTAAAGAGGAACTGCAGTCTGCTCACAAAATTTGTAATAAAAACATCTTTGCCATTCTGAAGCTTCCCTCCAACCACTTTACATATTATTTTATATATATTGTGATTCTGTACTTTCCAAATATGCTGCAGAAATCTCCCTCCACCAAGTCTGACTGCAGTCATTTTAACTGTGGGCAGCTGAAGCTGCTGCCTGTTCACTTTCTGGATTTACACAGACACACAGTGGCACACCTCCAGCTCTGCAGATTTCATTGGCCCTCTTATGACTCATCCCCCCTCCCTTCCTGGCAAACTCTCACAAGAGTGAGAGAGAGAGCTGTGCATGGTGTCATTAGCCAGACTAATGACCAGACAAGAAACAGGAAGTGGATTGTATAAGGTATTTACTGGCAGAAAAAAATGTTTTACTTTCCAAAATTAAAACAACAAGGACAGAAGAGATTTATTAGATGGAACGTTGAAAAAATGACTGAAGGTCCGCTTTAATGCATTCTATGGAATGGCCGCTATCTCTATCCCCATTGCCTCCCACTACTGTCAATGGAATCCAGTGACCCTGGGGGGGCAGGGCCGAGTCCTGCTGTCTGTGCCAATGGACGCAGCAGCAGGACACAGGAGCGCGCCCGCACTGGTGCCCCCATGAAATGTGGCTCTCCGTAGGGGCGCTCAATGAGAAGGACTCAGGAGTACCGCCAGGGGACCCCAGAAAAGGAGGATTGGGGCCACTCTGTACAAAACCCTTGCACAGAGAAGGTAAGTATAACATGTTTCTTATTTAACCACTTCAATACCGGGCTATAGTCAAGTGACGTGCACAGGAGGGATCTCCCATCCTGCGCAACGTCATATGACGTCCTCAGCATTTCGCTGCTACTGTGGGCCCTCAGGGGCCTGCAGCGTGGCGATCCGGGATCAGGCATGTCCCCGGGACACAGCCCATCCCCGATCAGGGTAAAGAGCCAATACAAACTGGCTCTTTAGCACGTGACCGGCTGTGTCTAATCACAGCTGGTCACTATGGAGATCCGCGTTCCCGAGGGTGCGCAGTACGGCGTTCGGGGTTGAGGCTTGTCCCTTGGACAAAACCCAGCCTGATCAATGCAATTGGCTCTTTGCCACGTGACTGGCTGTGTCCAATCACAGCCAGTCACAGAATGTCAACAAACCGCGGTAACGAGTTACCGTTACCGCTTACAGTATACACCAAGCACACTGATTGTCCCCAGTCACCTGCCCATCAAAGTACCTGTCACCAGCCCATCTGAGTACCTGAGTGCCTGTCAACAGCCTATCTGAGTACCCGAGTACCTGTCACCAGCCCATCAAAGTACCTGTCACCAGCCCATCAGAGTAACCAAGTACCTTCACCAGTCCATCAGAGTACCCTTGTACCTATCTGCAGCCTATAAGATTACCCGAGCACCTGTCTGCAGCCCATCAGAGTACCTGAGTACCTATCTGCAGCCCATCAGCTGCTTTCCAAAATGGTGCTCCAGGACCTTCAAAAGTGTGATAGGTAGGAATGCAATTAGATGTGTAATTTATGCTCCTAGAACGCCTGATGGTACTGCTTCAATGTTGGAGCTCTCTATGAGGCCAGGCTGTGTAAAAGTCTCACACATGTGGTATCGCGATACTCTGGACGAGTAGCAGAATGTATTCTGGGGTGTAATGTTTGCTATATACATGCTATGTGTTAGCAATATCATATAGATTGACAACTTTGTGTAAGAGAAAAATACGGTTTCATTTTCTTTCCACGTTTTCCGAAGACTTGTGGAAAAAAATGATCCGTAGAAAAGACTCATAATGCCTCATACAATATATGTTGGGATGTTTGCTTTCCAAAATGGGGTCATTTTGTGGGTAATTTCACTGTCCTGGTGCTCCAGGGCCTTCAAAAGTGTAATAGGTCGTAACAAAATTTTATGTGTAATTTATGCTCCTAGAATGTCTGACAGGTGCTCCCTGAATGTTGGACCTCTCTATGTGGCCAGACTGTGCAGAAATCTCACACATGTGGTATCGCCGTACTCGGGACGAGTAGCAGAATGTATTTTGACATGTAATTTTTGCTATGTACATGCTATGTGTTAGAAATATCTTATAAATTGACCACTTTGTTTAAAAAAAAATGTTTAATTTTCTTTCTAAGTTTTCCCAAGACTTTTGGGAAAAAAAATGAACTGTTCAAAAGACTCATAATGCCTCATAGAATATACAGGGTGGGCCATTTATATGGATACACCTTAATAAAATGGGAATGGTTGGTGATATTAACTTCCTGTTTGTGGCACATTAATATATGTGAGGGGGGAAACTTTTCAAGATGGGTGGTGACCATGGTGGCCATTTTGAAGTCGGCCATTTTGAATCCAACTTTTGTTTTTTCAATAGGAAGAGGGTCATGTGACACATCATACTTATTGGGAATTTCACAAGAAAAACAATGGTGTGCTTGGTTTTAACTTAACTTTATTCTTTCATGAGTTATTTACAAGTTTCTGACCACTTATAAAATTTGTTCAATGTGCTGCCCATTGTGTTGGATTGTCAGTGTAACCCTCTTCTCCCACTCTTCACACACTGATAGCAACACCGCAGGAGAAATGCTAGCACAGGCTTCCAGTATCCGTAGTTTCAGGTGCTGCACATCTCGTATCTTCACGGCATATATAATTGCCTTCAGATGACCCCAAAGATAAAAGTCTAAGGGGGTCAGATCGGGAGACCTTGGGGGCCATTCAACTGGCCCACGGCGACCAATCCACTTTCCAGGAAACTGTTCATCTAGGAATGCTCGGACCTGACACCCATAATGTGGTGGTGCACCATCTTGCTGGTACTATGATGTCGGTGATAGGGAATTGCTGGCCATCAAGTCGGCTTTGGAGAATTGGCGGTACCTCCTGGAAGGAGCAGCTCACCCGGTATTGTTTTTTACTGACCATAAAAAAACCATATGCTGTGAAGATACGAGATGTGCAGCACCTGAAACTACGGATACTGGAAGCCTGTGCTAGCATTTCTCCTGTGGTGTTGCTATCAGTGTGTGAAGAGTGGGAGAAGAGGGTTGCATTGACAATCCAACACAATGGGCAGCACATTGAACACATTTTATAAGTGGTCAGAAACTTGTAAATAACTCATGAAAGAATAAAGTTACGTTAATACCAAGCATTGTTTTTCTTGTGAAATTCCCAATAAGTTTGATGTGTCACATGACCCTCTTCCTATTGAAAAAACAAAAGTTGGATTCAAAATGGCCGACTTCAAAATGGCCGCCGTGGTCACCACCCATCTTGAAAAGTTTCCCCCCTCACATATACTAATGTGCCACAAACAGGACGTTCATATCACCAACCATTCCCATTTTATTAAGGTGTATCCATATAAATGCCCCTCCCTGTACATTGGGGTGTTTACCTTCCAAAATAGGGTCATTTTGTGGGTAATTCCACAGTTCTGGTGCTCCAGGGCCTTCAAAAGTGTAATAGGCTGTTAGGAAATTAGATGTGTAATTTATGCTCCTAGAATGCCTGTGGGTGCTCCCTGCATGTTGGGCCTTTCTATGTGGCCAGGCTGTGAAAAAGTCTCACACATGTGGTATCGCCATAATCAGGAGGAGAAGCAGAATGTATTTTGGGGTGTAATTGGAAGGATGCATATGCTGTGTGTGAGAAATAACTTCTTATTATGCCAATTTTGTGTAAAAAAAAAATTCCTTAATTTTCTCAAGAATTGTGGGAAAAAATTACGTCAAAAATCTCGCCATGCCTCTTACTAAATACTATGGACTGTCTACTTTTCAAAAAGCAGTAATTTGGGGGGTATTTGTACTTTCCTGACATTTCAGGTCCTCAAGAAATGAGATAGGCCGTTGTTGCACCAGGTGTGATCAATTTTCAGTGATTGCCACCATAGCTTGTAGACGCTTTAACTTTCACACAGACCAAATAATATACACTTATTTGGGATATTTTTTTTTACCAAAGATAGGTAGCAGTATAAATTTTGGCCCAAATTTATGAACAAAAATTACTTATTTACAAAATGTTATCATAGAAACTAAAAAAAAGTGTTTTTTCTTTTCAAAATTTTGGCTCTTTTTTTCACTTATGTCGCAAAAAAAGAAAAAACCCAGAGGTGATTAAATACCACCAAAAGAAAGCGCTATTTGTGTGAAAAAATGATAAAACCGTTGTTTGGGTACAGTGTAGTATGGCTGAGTAATTGGCATTCAAAGTGTGAGAGCACTGAAAGCTGAAAATTGTTCTGGGCAGGAAGGGGGTATAAAGTCCTGTATTGAAGTGGTTTAAAAAAATGAACCTTTACAATCACTTTACGTTTTGACAAAAGAACCAGGAAGCTGATTGGTTTCCATGCACAGCAGCATCAGATTTAACCCTCTCCGGTTTTAGCAAATGAACCCCAATGTGCCATTTGTTGAGCAGTATCTCTTGTGTTGGTGCAGCAATAATGAAGCGTGCTGCGCATGCCCACACTGTAGTTGACAATGATACAATAATACAACACACAGATGTGTCTGCATGACTGGAGTCGGATTATGTCTAGAAAACGGCCTTCATTGTATCACATAGCTGCAGAATGACTTATTACAAACACGCAGAAAATCCTCCCTTATTCGCCTACAATGGTCTCCGGAAAAATGGCTGCCGATGTGACCCGGAAAAGGATGGCTTCGTTTGGTGCTGCTGCCCCGCGTCATCTGTGTGCGCCGCTGTCATTCATCGTGGGGAAGGTGTCAGGGATGCTGCGCTGTAGGGTAAGTGATGACATTGTGTGTATAGGGGGGGATCACTGTGTCCTGTCCTCCGGACATTCTGCTGGGGATGGGATGAGTGACTTATCTCTTCTTCCATGGCAGCTCCTCTCCTGGCACAAGGCCGCCCTCCTCCACACATGTAGCCGGCTGCTGGCTGCAGACAAGGACCTCCTGCTGAAGTTGAGGAAGAAGACCGGCTACTCGTTCAGCAACTGCAAGAAGGCCCTGGACAGGTTCAGCAATGACATCAAACAGGTGATGGCTGTTCTCAGCCTGGGGGGATGGGGTCATGACATGGGGGAGATATTACTACAGGCCCCCCCCCCCCCCAAACCGAGGAGCCCTATTTATATTTAAAGCTGTCACATCATCTAAGGGTCACCACACACTACAATCTGGCTGTATATTAGCTGTATGGTGGACATGCATGCTTCATGTTTTTTTATTTATAGAATTCAACAAGGCTACAAAGAATAGAAGACACATACATAGTACCAGCCGTGCAAGGAATTATCTACATTATCTCATTACAAAGCTTGGATCCTGTATGATCTGTCATGTGCTGACAATAAGATCTATAGTAAACAGCATAAAATATTGTTTTATCCACTAACTTCAGCCCCGGGAGGATTTACCCCCTTCCTGACCAGAGCATTTTTTGCGACTCAGCACTGCGTCGCTTTACCTGACAATTGTGCAGCTGTGCGACGTTGTACCCAAACTAAATTGATGTCCTTTTTTCCCACAAATAGAGCTTTCTTTTGGTTTCTTTTGGTGGTATTTGATCACTGCTGCAATTTTAATTTTTTGCGCTATAAACAATGAGCAACAATTTAAAAAAAAAACTTTTTTTTTTTTTTTACTTTTTGCTATAATACATATCCAGCCGATATATATTATTCTACATAATTTTAGTATAAAAAAAATTGCAATAGGCGTATATTGATTGGGTTGCGCAAAAGTTATTGCGTCTACAAACTATGGGAATAGATTTATGGCATTTTTATTATTTTTTTTCTTACTAGTAATGGCGGCGATCTGCGTTTTTTTTTTTTTATCGGGACTGCGATATTGCAGCGGACACATCGGACACTTTTGACACCCTTCTTGGGACCAATGACATTTATACAGCGATCAGAGCTAAAAATAGACACTGATTACTGTATAAATGTCACTGGCAGGGAATGGGTTAAACTCTAGGGGGGCGACCAAGGGGTTAACTGTGTTCCCTCAGCGTTTTCTAACTGTGTGGGGGCTGTGCTGGCAGGGACATGATAGATCTCACTGTTCCCAATCACTGGAAACGGTAGATCTCTGTCATGTCTGCTGACAGAATGGGCATCTGCCTTGTTTACCTTGGCAGATCCCTGTTCTGTGGGTCGCCGGCGGACATCAAGTCCGCCCGACCAGCGGGCACCGGCTTCCGCGCTGGCGCGCCCCCGCCCACAGCTGCGCCGGGGCGAGCTGACGTACAATGACATTGATTCACGCTGGAGAGCTGACATCCTGCCGTATAACAACAGTGGCTGGTCAGCATGCAGTTAATCTCAGACTTAAAGTGATTGTAAAGTCTCATTTTTTTTCCTATAAAAATAACAAACCTGTTATACTTACCCCCTCTCTTGCAGTGGATTTGCACAGAGCAGCCCAGATCCTCCTCTTCTCGGGTCCCTCTTCTGTGACCCCTCCCTCCCGTTCATTGCTCCCACAGCACGCAGCTTGCTATGGGGGCACCCCAGACAAGTTACAGCTCCCTGTGTCCATTCAGACACTGAGCCCCGCCCTCTCCTCTCCTGGTTGGCTAGCTGACTTTGATTGCCAATAGCTGCCGCTGCTGTGTCTCAGCCAATCAGGGAGGGAGAATCTCAGACAGGTGAGACACTCCTGGACATCGCTGGACAAAGAGGAACCTCAGATAAGCATTAGGGGTGCTGAGGGGGGCTGCTGCACACAGAAGGCTTTTTATCTTAATGCATAGAATGCATTAAGATAAAAACCTTCTGCCTTTACAACCACTTTTAACCAGTTGCCTACAGGGCACTTTCACCCCTTCCTGCCCAGGCCAATTTTCAGCTTTCATCGCTGTCGCATTTTGAATGATGCGCGGTCATGCTACACTGTAACCATGTGAAATTTGTATCATTTTCTTCACACAAATAGAGCATTCTTTTGGTGGTATTTAATCACTGCTGGGTTTTTTACTTTTTAATAGAAAAAAAACCCGAAAATATTGGAAAAAAAAATATGTTTTTATTAGTTTCTGTCAGTAAATTTTGTAAATAAGTCACTTTTCTCCTTCGCTGATGGACACTTATAGGTGGCACTGATAGGCTGCACTGATGAGGTGGCACTGATGAGCAGGCACTAATATGCCACAATGATAGGTGGCACTGGTGGGGAGGCACTAATATGCCGCACTTATGGGCATGGATAAGCGGCACTGATGAGTGGCATTAATGGGCAGTAATAATGGGCTTTGATGGGCAGCGCTGACAGGCAGCACTGCTAGCCAGCACTGACTGGCATCACTAACGGCACTGATTTCTGGAACTGGTGGTGCTTTATTGTAATCGGGGCACTGATGATCACTGCCCTGATTACATGTCTCCATGTCCCTTGCAAGGAGATTTTGCTGATTGTCTCTACTCGCCACACACTTTGTCAGTGTGAGGCAATGAGAGCCGATTACCAGCACTTCCTTGTTTACATGTGACCGGCTGTGATTGGACACAGCCGATCACATGGTTAAAGAGCCATGGCTCTTTGCAGAGATCAGGGGCGCGCCGTGTTGCTAGGTTCCTAGCAACACAGCGCGTTTGGCGTGCTGCGCGCCCCTGCAGCCATTCTGGAGCGACGTCATATGATGTGGTCCCAAAACGAGAGCCACACTGTCCCTGCATAAAGTAAGTCAGTGTTTTCAAAACCTGAATTTTAGTCTTATATACAGAAATTCAACACTGCTTATGGCTCCTGTTTGAGCACAGAAAATACTTTTGTTGTGGGTGTGAAAGTCAAATGACTTTCAAAAGAGAATTTTTACCTGCCAAAATGGACATTTGGGGAATATTGTCAAATATAGAAGTATATATTACAGACATACAAGATGCATTGGAAAAATCTTTGCCATGTTGATACAAAACATATCATTATAAACTACTTAAAGTGGTTGTCAACCCGTGACAACCACTTTAACCTACAGGTAAGCCTATAATAAGTCTTACCTGTAAGTTCCCTGCATAATACAGTGTACTTGCATCGCCGACGTCATTTGGCACATGCGCAATGAAGAAACGGCCCGCTGTGCCATCACTTCACTTAGTTTGTGCCATGACTGGCAGCTTCCGCACGCATGTGCGGCAGTGACGTCACGCGACTCCAGTCAGTCACAGAGCCGGAGTTGTGGCCCCGGAAGGAAGAGGGGCTGAAGATGGACGCTGCCTGCACAGGAGACATCGCAGGCTTCGTTTGCAGGTAAGTGACACATAATGGGCTACTATGTGATGCATAGTAGCCCATTATGCTTTTACTTTGCAGGGGAATATAGAGAAAGTAAACCCCATCAGGGTTTACTTCCTCTTTAAAGAGGAAGTAAAGTCTTCCTTTTTAATTGCACCTACAGGTAAGCCTGTAGGTACTGTAAATATCGCCTAAACTAGCACAGTCTAGGAGATATTTACTATATACAGTGGATATAAAAAGTCTACACACCCCTGTTAAAATGTCAGGTTTCTGTGATGTAAAAAAGAGACTAAGATGAATCATTTCAGAACGTTTTCTACCTTTTTAATGTGACCTATAAACTGTACAACTCAGTTGAAAAAGACACTGGAATCTTTTAAGGGGACGGGGGGGTTAAAAATAAAATAAAATAATGTGGTTGCATAAGTGTGCACACCCTATTATAATTGGGGATGAAGCTGTGTTCAGAATTAAGCAATCACATTCAAACTCATGTAAAATTGGAGTCAGTACACACCTGCCATCATTTAAAGTGCCTCTGGTTAACCCCAAGTAAAGTTCAGCTGTTCTAGTAGGTCTTTCCTGACATTTTTTTAAGTCGCACCCTACAGCAAAAGCCATGGTCTGCAGAAAGCTTCCAAAGCATCAAAGGGATCTCATTGTTAAAAGGTATCAGTCAGTAGAACGGTACAAAAGAATTTCCAAGGCATTAGATCTACCATGGAACACAGTGAAGAAATTCCTCATCAAGTGGAGAAAATTTGGCACAACACTGACATTACCAAGAACTGGATGTCCCTCCAAAATTGATGAAGACAAGTAGAAAACTGGTCAGGGAGGCTGCCAAGAGGCCTATAGCAACATTAAAGGAACTGCAGGACTATCTGGCAAGTACTGGCTGTGTGGTACATATGACCACAATCTCCCATATTCTTCATATGTCTGTGCTATGGTATGAAGTGGCAAGACGGAAGCCTTTTCTTATGAAGAAAAACATCCAAACCCAGCTAAATTTTGCAAAAACACATCTGAAGTCTCCCAAAAGCATGTGGGAAAATGTGTTATGGTCTGATGAAACCAAGGTTGAACTTTTTGGCCATAATTCCAAAAGATATGTTTGGCGCAAAAACACTGCACATCACCAAAAGAACACCATACCCACAGTGAAGCATGGTGGTGGCAGCATCATTCTTTGGGGATGTTTTTATAGAACTGGAACAGGGGCCTTAGTCAAGGTAGAGGGAATTATGAACAGTTCCAGTCAATGTTGACAAAAAACCTTCAGGCCTCTGCTAGAAAGCTGAACATGAAGAGGAACTTCATCTTTCAGCATGACAATGATCCAAAGCATACATCTAAATCAATAAAGGAATGCCTTCACCAGAAGAAGATTAAAGTTTTGGAATGGCCCAGCCAGAGCCCAGACCTGAATCCGATTGAAAAATCTGTGGGGTGTTCTGAAGAGGGCTGTGCACAGGAGATGCGCTCGCAATCTGACAGATTTGGAGTGTTTTTGCAAAGAAGAATGGGCAAATATTGCCAAGTCGAGATGCGCCATGCTGATAGACTCATACCTAAAAAAGACAGTGCTGTAATAAAATCAAAAGGTGCTTCAACAAAGTATTAGTTTAAAGGTGTGCACACTTATGCAACCATATTATTTTAGTTCCCTCCACCTAACAGATTTCAGTTTGTTGTTCAACTGAGTTGAACAGTTTACATTAAAGGTGGAAGTTCTGAAATGTCTCATTTTTCTACATCACAGAAACCTGACATTTTAACGGGTTTGTAGAGTTTTTATATCTGCTGCCGCTGACGTCATCAGCGCATGCACGCTGAAGCAATGGCCGCCTGTGCCGTTTCTTCAGGGACCTGTGCCGTGACCGGCGGCTTCCACGTGGGAGTGACGTCTTTGCGGCTCTGGCCAATCACAGCGTCTGAGCCCGCAAACCCGGAAGAAACACCTGCAGGGCTTCATTCTAAGGCAAGTATTTCATAATGAACTAGTATGCGATGTCTTACGGGGTTTTTTTTTTTTAATTGTGTTTGCAAACCCTTTTAAAGGTCAAATTACAATTTATAAAATACAAATTTTGTTTGTATACTAACGGTGTGTTCCACATTTTGAATGCCTTTTTAACCATTCCCTCTTCTTTCAAAGGCAGAAGCTTGGCTACATGAACAGGCCCAGAAAGAAGGATGGAGTAAAGCCTCAAAATTGCAAGGAAGAAAGACTGCAGAGGGTCTTGTAGGATTGCTACATAAAGGCAACACTGCAGTGTTAGTGGAAGTGAGTATGCACCTTGCTTTATACATGCAGACTAGGATTGCGAAATGTGGATGTGCTGTACATGCAATAAACTATAGTACTGCTATTTCTAGTGCTGATAAGAAGATAAAACACCAATGTAATTTCACAGTGTTGAAACACTTTATGAAAACATAAACCGTCCACTTGATTATATTATATGTTCTGAAAATTAAGAGCATGAAAACTGCAGAGCTTGTTATAGTTCTTAATTAAGCAGGGAGGATTTGATTTAAATCACTAGTAAAAAGGCTTGATTTAAATCAACTCGATTTAAATCCTAATTTTTAAAGAGCCACTGCCATCTCTGTCCCGCAGCGGCTCCTCCTCTGACCCGCTGTTGACTCACCGACAGTCCCATTCACTTTAATTGGACGGCTGGTGATGCGGCAGTGACACAACAAGGTGAGGGACATGGCGACAGCAGGTGAGTGGATGCCCACTAACAAGTGCTGCCATGATGGATCTGAAATGACAGGTGCTCTTTAAATGTAAGGACTTATTCTTGCTTGTAGAATCTTTAATATTTGCAAACAAAATGAAGGTTTCCTATTTAGAATAATAAGCTGTCAGGTTAGTAAAACAGCGATATCAGAACCGATTCAATCATACAATTTGTAGTGTTATCCTTTGGAAGTAAAACAAACGTTTATAATTTCTAAGATGTTCGTTCTTATTCAGGAATGTAAATTTCTCGTGGACAGTAAAGTCTAGGTAGTACCGTCGTGAACAATCACCCGTAGGTGAGTGGACGACAGCGGTACAGGGAGTGGAACAACACAGTGACGGCGTAGTGGTCGGCAGGTTAATTTCACTTACCCTGACAGCCACTCAGTTGTCGCCCAGTCTCCTCCTCGGCGACGCCCTGTCTCTACCGTCACCGAGAAATTTTTAATCCTAAATTTAGCTCAACTAAATTTAGTTCGGAAAAATGATCACTAAATTTAGTTTAGGAGGGACGAATTAAT
>BLSH010545479.1:25807-36407 GCA_018402905.1 Glandirana rugosa | reverse complement strand
TTTTGTTTATTTTGCCTAGTCTACTCCTAGTGAGATGAGCATAACCCCATGTGTCATAAGAAGGCTGTGTCTGTCAGTGAACTCAGAGAAAAGGATTTTACGGTAAGTTATACAAAAAATCCCTTTATTCTTGCTTGTAGTTAGAATCTTTAATATTTGCAAACAAAATGAAGGTTTCCTATTTAGAATAATAAGCTGTCAGGTTAGTAAAACAGCGATATCAGAACCGATTCAATCATACAATTTGTAGTGTACATAGATTTGTAAAACAATGGGATAAAGGAATATTCTTGAACTTTGTTTTATCTCATGGTTACTGTGAAATTGTGTGAATGAATCAATGCAGTGCAGGTTATGTCAACTTGCAGAGCTTGGATTCATTTAATGAGTTTGCAAAAATTTAAATATTGCAGAATATACAGCCTTATGTAGCCTAACTAAGCTCCATTTCATGCTGAATAATTTTTTTTTTTTAATTGATTTTTATCCACCCTGATATTAATCCCCTTAAGTTCCACAGTGAGTATAACAAGCATGCTATTCTGCATATACAGACAGATTTTACTGTTGTGGGTTTAGTAACACTTTAATGTGGAATAAATAAATAACCAGGGATTAAAAGTGAAATATTCATAATGCCATTGTGGGAGAGGTGGGAACACAAATCGACACTGTAATTTACAAGAAACTGGTGAGTTTTTAATTTATTGCTGATCATCCAAAAGAGTTGATCTCAAGCAGTGTAAAGGAGCTGCGTTTTGTTAATTATATAAGAATGTAATTTAATGCTCTTTCTTGATTTGATTGGAAATCATGCAGTCAGGAGAACCATGCTGTTACCTACTTAAAATACCTTTACCAATTACAAGAGGACAACAAAAATTGCTATTGACTTTTCCAGGTGAACTGTGAAACAGACTTTGTTGCTAGGAATGTGAAGTTTCAGCAGCTGGTGCAGCAGGTGGCAGTCTCAACATTAAAGCATTGCCATAGTACAGAGGGAAACCAGACCTCATACTTGAAGGTGAGATTTTGGAGACAACACGTTAATTTTTCTAGATTAATATACTAGAGCTTCTGGGTACAGATATATGGGAGCTCTAATTGCCGTCTTATGTTTGATGATGTAAGCCACTGATCCAGAACAAGTATGACCCTGTGAAGATTAAATTAAAAATACATAACTAAGCTCTAAGGAGCAGGGTCCTCTGATTCCTACTGTATTTAAGTGTATTGTATTTGTACTGTCTACCCTCAAGTTGTAAAGCGCTGCGTAAATTGTTGGCGCTATATAAATCCTGTATAATAATAATAATAACTACCCTCTTCAGCTCTGGCAGCTGTTCACCCCTTATGGAGCAGAGCAATCTTCACAGTTCTGCAATTTTCCATTACTTTTGTCATAAGATACTGTATATAGTGTGTGTGTGTGTGTGTGTGTAATATATATTAAATGTTATTTATGTTCCTGTCATTACAACACCATATTTTAAGTAGATGTTTGTACCTGTTGTATCTTTATTACAGTTGGCTACAAATATAAAGTTGACAGCAAAGGCCCAGCCAATGGATGATTCACATGTACACTGTAAACCTTTCTATTAAAAATAATTGGATCCTTTCTTCTTTCTGTTATTCAGACCCCATGGTCCTGTATATTTCAGGAAGGAGACCACAGTTCTCAAACCTCTGTCTCTCAGTAAGCCCTGGCTTGTTATTTTTAGTTGTACCGGGACATTCTCCCACAGTGTAAGGGGGTCCTTTTCCCACTGATTGCTCATATAAGAGAGTACTTCTCCCACAGGCCACCACTGTAAGGAGGTCCTCCTTCACTGAAACCCAATGTAAGGGGAACTACTATTGTCAGAGATAATTTTGTCTTCTAGAAGAGAAGAGCACCGCATACTCTAAGAACACCACATGCTTTATTCTTTTATTTAACATGGAGTATCTATAAATTACTGATTAAGCTAATGTACATCCATTACAGATGTAATCTTTTAGGTTTCCCGAGGCATGAAAAGAGGGCTTGGCTTATCTGTTAAAAACAAAAAAAAAAATTATTAGAAAAGGTGCTAGTAAATGCCTTCATAGGGGGAAAAAAAGGGAAACCCTGCACTCAGGTTTAACAAAAAAGCTGCCGGCACTGGAAATTCACATACTTAAATTCACATATACAAATAAAAAATAAAAGTGCAGGGTTAAAAATCAAATCAATGAATGACATAATATGTGACAATAAAGTGCAAAAAAAAAAAAAAGCGATACAAAAAATTACATCTAGGTAATTGAAAAGTGTTGTGTGAATAAAATGAATCCAATCCATGATCGTATCCAAAAGTCCACAAATATGAAGTAGTGAATGAAATGAAATCTTCACACCCTAAAGTGAAAAGACAGCTTGTGAAAAGTCCACGGAAACATAGAAACGTGACAGCAGAAAAAGACTGAGTAGTCTGTCGAGTCTGCCCATTTTTTTTTTTCCCGTTTAAAACGTTTAACCCAAAAAAAAAGAAAAAAAATGCTGCTCCTGTCTCTTTAATGTGCAATTAGCAGCATGGTGATTTTGCTTTTTAAATGATCCCTCTGTATCCCCTAAAATATCTGTTTGATAATGCCAGGTCATGACTCCCCCCAAACCCCCCCCCCCCCCCGTGTACTGACTCCACTTGTATATTGCTTATCCTGAGAGCTCGTGGTCTATGCAGGCTATGTCACTCCCAGCTCTCCTATCTCCTGTGTGCTGTCTTCAACTCCCCCCTCCCCCCCCCCCTTCCCTCTTCCTCTCGGCTCTCATAATTAGCTCTAAAAGTTCCTATCCCTCTGTATTAGAAGAAGTTCACCTGAGTCAGTGTTATGCACGGCTCTTTCTCTCCAGCTGACGTCAGCAGCAGTGCTCAACCCCACCCTCAGAAATTCCGAGCTGAGAGAGAAAAGCAGAAAAATGACAACTGATCCTAGTAAGAAGGTGTGTTATCTATACAGAGAAGTATATATATGTTACAGCACAGAACAGGGCAACTTCTTGTTATAATACAGAGCGGATGGGAACTTTTTATTCAAGTGGCTTTACAAACACTTTAACTTTTTTTGTTTGAGTATAGATCTAAACACTCTGAAAGGTGATTCACAGTGCACCCCAACCATAAGTGCAATTTAGCTTTTTACTGGAACTTGTTGACCTCTGTATTACCAATGGTCATATAGCCCTTTAGGGAATTTAGGTCCCCCTCAAACCAAGCTGCATCTTTATTCAGAGTTGGTATGGAATGTATCATCAACATCACTCAAAAACAAGACCTAAAAGATGCTCTCGTAGCATAAAACTGGCATCCTCTCTCTTCTTCGCAGCTTGTATATCACAACCCACCTGTAGCTCTTATCTCCCATTACACGATTCACACAAACAGCGCTACTCCACGCTCCGGGCACACAAGCCATTATGGCTTATGGTGGGTTGTTCTGGTAAGGAGCTGTATTTCACTTATGGTTGGGGTGCACTGTGAATCAACTTTCAGATTGTTTGTTTAGATGGACTTTTTACCAGGTGTTTTTTCACTTTAGTGAGTGTGAAGATTTAATTTACTACTTAATATTTGTGGCCTTATGATACTATTGTGGATTGGATTAATTCACACATAACACTTTTGAATTACTTAAATGTGATTTTTTTTTTTTTGTATAGCTTTTTTTGCACTGTATTGTCACATATAGGCCTCATACACACAGGTGTTTTTTGACACCACGTTTTTGGGCGTTTTTTGCAGCTCTCCATGTTATTCAATGGCCCTCTAAAAACGCTGACACTTTTGAGCAGTAGAGGGCGTCGGCGTTAGTGAGCTGTTTCTAGAACGCAGGACCAGTGCCAACGTTTTTAGGTTGAAAAATAGCAGAGGACTGATTTTGAAAAAAAAAACGCCTATTGACGCCGACGCTCACTAACGCTGAAAAAAACGCAGATTTTTCCAAAATGTCGGACCCGGCGTTTTGCTTATTTTTTCTCAACGCCCGTGTGTATGAGGCAGCTGGGAACATAGTCACCAAGAAAACAATTGGTAACACACTATGCCATGAACGACTTAAATCCTGCAGCGCCCACAAGGTCCCCCTTCTCAAGAAAGCACATATACAGGCCAGTCTGAAGTTTGCTAATGAACATCTGAATGATTCAGAGGAGAACTGGGTGAAAGTGTTGTGGTCAAATGAGACCAAAATCAAGCTCTTTGGCATCGACTCAACTCGCCGTGTTTGAAGATTGAGGAATCGCCATCCCCACTGTCAAACATGGAGGTGGAAACATTATGCTTTGGGGGTGTTTTTCTGCTAAGGGGACAGGACAACTTCACCGCATGAAAGGGACGATGGACGTGGCCATGTACCATCAAATATTGGGTGAAAACCTCTTTCCCTCAGTCAGGGCATCGAAAATGGGTCGTGGATGGGTATTCCAGCATGACAATGACCCAAAACACATGGCCAAGGCAATAAAGGAGTGGCTCAGGAAAAAAGCACATTAAGGTCCAAAAATGTCAACAATTCTGTCTTTCTGTCAATATGGGGTGCTATGTGTACATTAATGAGGGAAAAAATTTACCTAAATGATTTTAGCAAATGGCTGGAATATAACAAAGAGTGAAACATTTGAGGAGGTCTCAATACTTTCTGTACCCACTGTATATAAGTTGTAGTTTATTAATGCATGTTAAAAAGTGTAATAGAGCAGTACAGTAAAATATATGTATGTAAATAACCTGCCAGAGACCGAAATGTAGTACAATATAGGCTCCTAACGTTAGGAGTTAGTACTCACTTTTGTTGCCAGCAGTTTAGACATTAATGGCTCTGTGATGAGTTATTTTGAGGGGACAGTAAATTTACACTGTTATACAAGCTGTGCACTCACTACTTTACATTGTAGCAAAGTGTCATTTCTTCAGTGTTGTCACATGAAAAGATAGAATAAAATATTTAGAAACATGTGAGGGGTGTACTCACTTTTGTGAGATACTGTACCTATGTGTGTGTGTGTGTGTGTGTGTGTGTGTGTGTGTGTGTATATGTATATATATGTGTGTCTGTGTATAATAATAAGAAATTTGCCTTCCAAGACATGCCACTGTCCTATACACTAGAATGAATCTCAAAAAATATATAGGTAAAACCTATATAAAACATGGTGGGCTTCATAAGCACACACAAGACTAAACAATATAATAAAAATATATTTTATTTTAACATATTAAAAAGATTGACAGTTACAGACCGAATAATAAAATAGTATATGAGTACTCATAACAAAAGAGTACCAACAAGATAGCAGACAGTTTACAAGTTATTATGCTGAATTTCATCAGGATGTGATACCAAGTGCTGTGTGTGGATAATGATCAGCAAAGGTCGACGCTTTTCACCCTTAGGCTTCTTCTGGACCTTATCTTGGCTGTCTGAGCTCCCAGGAGACCCAAATACTCAGGGGGTGGACACAGGAGATGAAAGGCTGAATTGGTTAGGGACACATAGTATCTACTAGAAAGTGAAATGTGTCCCAAAATGTGTAGCTATAGATCATATATATCTCAATCTGTGCAATAAGCAGCAATTAAAAGATCTTCCAGCAAGATGGTTAGTCTTGACTAGTAAATGTCAAAAGGTCTGAAGCATCAAAATGTTCCGTATGTCTCCAAGTCTCCAAAGGGCGAAACGCGTTGACCTTTGCTGATCATTATTGTACTTGGTATCACACCCTGATGAAATTCAGCATAATATCTTGTAAACTGTCTGCTATTTTGTTGGCACTCCTTTTTGTTACGAGTACTCATATACTATTTTATTATTCGGTCTGTGACTGTCAATCTGTTTAATATGTTAAAATAAAATATATTTTTCTTATATTGTGTAGTCTTGTGTGTGCCTACAAAGTCCACCATGTTTTATAAAGGTTTTACCTATATATTTTTTGAGATTCTCGTGTATATGTATGTATGTGTGTGTGTGTGTGTGTGTGTATATGTGTGTATGTATATATATATATATATATATATATCTATATATATATATATCCACCACATCCCTTAGTAAAAACAGCACATAGTAAACAAAAACACTGGTTAGGCACACATTTAACCCTTTGATTGCCCTAGATATTTAACCCCTTCCCAGCCAGGGTCACTAGTACAGTGACAAATGCATATTTTTAGCACTAATCACTGTATGTCACTGGTTCCCGCAAAATGTCAGATTGTCCGCTGCAATATCACAGTCCCTCTATAAGTCACTGATCGCTGCCATTACTGGTATATTAAAAAAAAAAAAATATTCCATTTTGTATACCATAGTTTGTACACACTATTACTTGCGCAAATCAATCAATATACGCTTATTGGAATTTTTTTCCAAAAACATGTAGTAGAAAATATAGGCCTAAATTTTGAAGAAATATGATTTTTTTAAAAATGTTTTTATAGGCTGTGTTTTATAGCCGAAAGTAAAAAAAAATTATATATATTTATATATATATATATATATATTTTTTTTTTTTTCAAAATTGTCAGTCTTTTTTTATTTATAACCTTAAATAAAAGAACCCAGAGGATAAAAAAGGATCAAGGAAAAAAAATATAAATTTCATTTATGTACAGAATTGCATTACCGCACAATTGTCAGTTAAAGTAATGCAGTGCCACAATAAAGCAAAAATTGGCCTGGTCATGAAGAGCGGTAAATTTTCTGGAGGGTGGTTAAAGTCAACCTTTCCTAAAAGATTATGGAGGCCTCCATCGTAGACCTCCTAACAATGCTAGTTGAATTACTGACCCTCTAGTTTCAGTATTTTCATTGACCTGTAAGAAATATGCAGATCAGGAAAGTCATAAGTCTCTATCTTCATACTTGTTCTAGGTTAATGACACAAACTATTGAATCAAGAGGGTTGACATGTCAAGTGTTTTCAAATGAGTAGTCGCATCCATGTTTCTCTCCATTAAACGTATAAAATCCAAAAATGCACAACAAAAAATGTATTAGAAATAAATGTGTATGAGCCTCTTTTCTTTATCTGCTTGTTTTCTTATTTGCCTTTGTAATCTATCATGCACACAGTAGTTTTTACATTCATTTTTAATTACTATAGGGCTCCCTTGCTGAAGAAGAGTTTTTACAAATGAAGACAGAAGAGTCCTCATTGAAAGACCTTCTTGCAATGACGATTGGTAAAAAAAAAAAAAAATCTATGTTATAGTAGTGATATGTCTGATGTTCTATTTCTGAAAGAAAACTGTTTGTGCTGCTTTATGTATTTGTGTTCTTTCAAAAAAATTTTTTATCTGTTTTGTAGGAAAACTGGGAGAGAACATGATCATGAAGAGAGCCGCATGGGTCACTGTCCCTTCTAGTATGTTTATTGGTTCATACATGCATGGCTCCCTACCTGCAGATACACCTTCCTTGGCTAACATGGCATTTGGGAAGTATGGAGCCTTGGTAGCTTGCAAGCCAAATGATCACTGCAAAAGCAACATTACTGAACTGGGTCGTAGACTGGGCCAACATGTGGTGGGCATGAGCCCATCAACCCTGGGTTCTCTAGAAGATGAGTCTACTGGGGAGACAGAAACCAGGATGCTGGCCCAGCCTTTCCTACTGGAGCCTAGCTTAACTGTAGGACAGTATCTGCTGCCACATAATGTTGAAGTGCTGGATTTTATACGCTTTGAGTGTGGGGAGGAAATGCAGACCACACAATCCAACCAGTCCTAGTGAGTCATAACATTCTCCTTCTGGGAAATTTGAACAATGTACTGTGTATATATATTTTTTTTCCCCAGTGAAAAATAAATGATACCTTTCACTATTATGTGCCCCTCTAATTTGTAAGGGTAAAGCAGTAAGTGCCATATTTATCAGCGTATAACATTCACCTTCATTTTAAGAGGAAACTTTCAGGAAAAAAACTTACATTTTTAAATAAAGAACTTTGAAGCAAAATAAGGGTCAGTGCCCATCAATGCAGGCTCACCATTGCCCATCAATGCAGCCTGATCAGTGTCCATCAATGCAGCCTCACCAGTGCCCATCAATGCAGCCTCACCAGTGCCCATCAATGCAGCCTCACCAGTGCCCATCAATGCAGCCTGATCAGTGCCCATCAATGCAGCCTCACCAGTGCCAATCAATGCAGCCTCACCAGTGCCCATCAATGCAGCCTCACCAGTGCCCACCTGCGGCCTCACCAGTGCCTATCTGTGCAGCCTCACCAGTGCCTATCTGTGCAGCCTCACCAGTGCCTATCAATGCAGCCTCACCACTGCCTATCCATGCAGCCTCAACATTGCCTATCAATGCAGTCTGATCCGTGCTCATCTGCAGCCTCACCATTGCTCATCAATGCAGCCTCACTATTTTCCATCAATGCAGCCTGATTAGTGCAGCTTTACCCATCAATGCAGCCTCACCAGTGCCCATCTGCATCCTCACCATTGCCTATTCAGCCTGATCAGTGCCCACCTGCAGCCTCACCATTGCCCATCAGTGCAGCCTCACCATTGCCCATCAATGCAGCCTGATCAGTACCCATCTGCAGCCTCACCATTGCCCATCAATGCAGCCTGATCAATGCCCATCAATGAAGCCTGATCAGTGCCTATCAATGCAGCCTGATCAGTGCCATTCTGCAGCCTCACCATTTCCCATCAATGCAGCCTGATCAATGACCATCAGTGCAGCTTTCCCATTTCCCATCAATGCAGTCTCACAGTTGCCCATCAATGCAGCCTCGCCAGTACCCATCTGCATCCTCGCCATTGCCCATCAATGCAGCCTGATCAGTGCCCATCAATGCAGCCTGATCAGTGCCAATCTGCAGCCTCACTATTTCCCATCAATGCAGCCTGATCAATGCCCATCAGCACAGCTTTTCCATTTCCCATCAATTCAGCCTCACCATTGCTCATCCATGCAGCCTGATCAGTGCCCATCTGCAGCCCCACCATTGTCCATCAATGCAGCCTGATCAATGCAGCCTGATCAGTGCCATTCTGCAGCCTCACCATTTCCCATCAATGCAGCCTGATCAATGACCATCAGCGCAGCTTTCCCATTTCCCATCAATGCAGTCTCACAGTTGCCCATCAATGCAGCCTCGCCAGTACCCATCTGCATCCTCACCATTGCCCATCAATGCAGCCTGATCAGTGCCCATCAATGCAGCCTGATCAGTGCCAATCTGCAGCCTCACCATTTCCCATCAATGCCCATCAGCGCAGCTTTTCCATTTCCCATCAATGCAGTCTCACCGTTGCCCATCAATGCAGCCTCACCATTGCTCATCCATGCAGCCTGATCAGTGCCCATCTGCAGCCCCACCATTGCCCATCAATGCAGCCTGATCAGTGCCCATCAATGCAGCCTGATCAGTGCCAATCTGCAGCCTCACCATTTCCCATCAATGCAGCCTGATCAATGACCATCAGCGCAGCTTTTCCATTTCTCATCAATGCAGTCTCACCGTTGCCCATCAAGCAGCCTCGCCAGTGCCCATCTGCATCCTCACCATTGCCCATCAATGCAGCCTGATCAGTGCCCATCAATGCAGCCTCACCATTGCTCATCAATGCAGCCTGATCAGTGCCCATCTGCAGCCCCACCGTTGCCCATCAATGCAGCCTGATCAGTGCCCATCAATGCAGCCTCACCATTGTCCATCAATGCAGCCTGATCAGTAGGGGTGCGCATCTTCACTGGTCTCACAATTCGATTACGATTATTAGGTCAACGATTCGATTCCGCGATGCATCACAATTACTACCCAAGTGCCCATGGTTTTCAACTTTTCATCCAAAAATTCAACAAGCAGTCTGAAATTGAAGAACTATATTAATTTTCCTTGGCTATTTTTAAAAAAATACACTAACCTCAGTTCCCAGCGTGCATATAGCAAAGTCTGAAGAAACAGTGACCACAGCAGACATCCAGACATTGCAACAGTATTTAGAACAGTAAAAAATACTATGACCTGACATTACTGTTGTATAGTGCTAGCTAGTAGCTAGCTATGCAGTTTACTTCTTAGAAACATAGAAAAGTGACGGCAGAAAAAGACTGAGTAGTCCATCGAGTCTGCCCCTTTTTATTTTTTTTTTTTTTACATTAACCTTGTTGTCTGACTATGGATTTATGTCCTATTTGTATTTAGGTATCAGTCTGTTGTTCCAATTACATTTTTTTTTTTTTTATTTTTCCCCGTCTGAGCTACCTGATGAGTCAGAAAAAGACGGCAGTGAAAAGATACAAAGATTCTTCATTTGACGTATCGATCGATGATCGATCGTGATATGTTGTCATTACAGTCCAGTATCATAAAAAATGACAAGATTTATGACAACGTTACAGACCTACAGACGACACCAGTGACAAAGAAGTCTGAAACGATATACGTGCGACCCTTGACTCCAATCACATAAAAAAATTTTTATCGGTTCCTTTTAATTATATCAAGAAGTTAAAGTCTGACGAACAACTTAAAAACCTACTTTTCAACTTTTGGTACCCGTGAACCCATCATTAACACTACGTAGCGCCTTAGCTTAGCAACTGGATTATTAGC
>BLSH010545474.1:710347-734569 GCA_018402905.1 Glandirana rugosa | reverse complement strand
TCAGATAACGGTGCAAGGAAGTCAGAACCACGAGGCTATAAGAGGTATTCAATTACCTGAGCAGTACCCCCTCAACAATTGGGGATCTGACTGTGTGTTGACAAAAATGAAACTGCACTAGAAGTCGGTTACCGAACCCTCGATGTCACGGAACTTTTTCATAAGTATGGGGATCTTTAAAGGGTGTAAAAGAGTACAATGTTGGTTTTTACATTTACATAAAATAACCCTAAAATACACTACCTGGCTGTGTTTCACCGAGTATTAACACTTCACCTTCCTTTTACTATTTACTATGTTTATTTAGACACTTTTCACACCCCCCGTAAACATACCCCCACACTTTTCACAGATTTATTTGTATCATTTATCATTTTCCTTCCACTTCACAATTATGAGCCACTTTGTGTCGGTCCATCACATAAAATCCCAATAAAATACATTTACATTTTTGGTTGTAACATGAGAAAATGTGGGAAATTTCTAGGGGTATGAATACTTTTTCAAGGCACTGTAGCTCCCAAGCCATTGGCTGAAGATCACGTCAAAGTAAAAACAGTTGTGTGTCAGTCTAGGGGTTAACAACTCCCCCATGACGAGTCCATTAACTTATGGAGAATATCGGAGCACCAAGACTGAAGGAACGTGGCAATAGACTCCACCTAAAATCAGGAATGTTTGCATCGATCCATACTGGTGTAACTGGTTCCTGTATGTATCAACAGCACCGACAAATATCCACAATTACATCTCATTCTCTGTCATGCAGATGTTTAGCCTACCCGGACGAGGTCCTGGAGAAAGATTTTCAAGCTGTCGGCCATTTTCCACCTCTGTACCACATCTGTTGCTTGACTATCAGCTGAAGGGAGAAAGGAAACCTAGAGGCCCACAAGAGATCATCATGGGGGGAGGGGAAGCTTGCACACCCCAGGGCCTAGAGACAAGAAAAGGGAATAAGGAAAGCATTAGAGCATCAAGATCAATTATTTACTGAAATTCTAAATAAAAAGAGGATTCATTATTTAAAAGAAAAAATTAAAGCGGTTCTAAAGGCAGAAGGTTTTTTATCACCCCAAAGTATTCTATGCATTTCTGGGTGCAGCTCCCCCCACTTATACATACCTGAGCCCGATCCAGCGATGTGCAGAGGCTCTCTCTCTCCTCACTGTCTTAGAGACACGAGCAGAAGCCATTGGTTCCTGCTGCTGTCAATCACAGCCTGTGAGGGGGGTGGGGCCGAGTCCTGCTGTCTGTCAATAGATGCTCTATACCTACCTTTCCAGCGGCTCGTGTTTTTAAAGTCCATCAGATGCATGTCAATTGAGACTCAGTGGGTGCACCGGCACAGCTGCTACTCCCAATCTGACATCTGTTCGGGTTACGCCAATGTGCGACCCGATATTCTATTACAACTCAATTATATTGCATTCTGATACAACTAGAGGCCAGGTTGGCCATCTTATGAATTCATCTTTAGCCAAATTCTTATTTTACGCTCTCATTTTACAGGTCATTCCCATCCCACAGTGTGCTGACTACCGGGTCATTCCCATCCCACAGTGTGCTGACTACCGGGTCATTCCCATCCCACAGTGTGCCGACTACCGGGTCATTCCCATCCCACAGTGTGCTGACTACCGGGTCATTCCCATCCCACAGTGTGCCGACTACCGGGTCATTCCCATCCCACAGTGCACCTCTGTTTACATGTGCCGAGTACTGCGTCATTCCCATCCCACGGTGTGCCTCTTTGTTTTACATGTGTTGAGTACTGGACCATTCCCGTTCCATAGTCTGCCTCTTCGTTTACGTGTGCCGGGTCATTCCCATCCCACAGTGTGCTTCATTGTTTACGTGTTTTGAGTACTGGGTCACGTCCATCCCACAGTGTGCCTCTGTTTACGCGTGCGAAGTGCCGGGTCATCTCGTCCCACCGTGTGCCTCTGTTTACATGTGTTGAATACTGGTCCATTCCTGTTCCATAGTCTGCCTCTTCGTTTACATGTGCCGAGTACTGGGTCATTCCCATCGGACAGTGTGCATTTTTGTTTACGTGCCGAGTATCGGGTCATTCCCATCCCACAGTGTGCCGAGTACCGGGGCATTCCCATCCCACAATGTGCATTTTTGTTTACGTGTGTAGAGTATCGGGTCATTCCCAACCCAGTGTGTGCCTCTTTGTTTACGTGTGTTGAGTACCGGGTCATTCCCGTCCCACAGTGTGCCTCTTTGTTTACGCGTGCCGAGTACCGGATCATTCCTATCCCACAGTGTGCCTCTTTGTTTACGTGTGCCGAGTACCGGATCATTCCTATCCCACAGTGTGCCTCTTTGTTTACGTGTGCCGAGTACCGGATCATTCCTATCCCACAGTGTGCCTCTTTGTTTACGTGTGTCGAGTACCGGGTCATTCCCATCCCACAGTGTGCATCTGTTTATGTGTGTGTTGAGTACTGGGTCATTCCTGCCCCACAGTCTGCCTCTTTGTTTACGTGTACTGAATGTGCATGGGCTACAGTCAATAAAATCATTGGAAGAAATTCTGGAGTGCCGACTCAATCACTGTTGGATTGCTCTTTGTTTACGTGTGTTGCGTACCAGGTCATTCCCGTCCCACAGTCTGCCTCTTTGTTTACATGTACTACTGGCCGAGTCACTCTCACCCGGCAGGTTGTTTCTTGGTTTATGTGAACTATGGGGCAGGAAGAGGCGGGCTGCAGGGCAAAAGAGAACGGGCACATAACACAAACAATGTGGCAGACTATGGGATGGAAAAGACCCAGCCAGTAGCTCACATAAACAAAGAGGCGGGAATGACTTGACCCGCAGTGCATGTAAACAAAGGGCAGATTATGAGGTGAGAATGCCTTGGCCCGCAACTCACTGGAAGAAAAAGGCTGGGGGCCAAAAATGATTGGCTGGCCACTAATGTAAACAAATGTGAGTGGTGGGGTGAGAATGATTCATCTGTTAAGTCACTGGAGTAGTTGGGCTGCAGGGCAGGAATGAACCAGCACGTAGCACACGTAAACAAAGAGGTGGACTGTAGGGCGCAAAGGACCTCGCCTACAGCTCACTGGAATAAAAGAGGAGGGCTGTGGGGTGAGAATGATTGGCTGGCTGCTAATATAAACAAAGAGGTGAGCAGTGGGGTGGGAATGAACCCTCTCACAGCTCATTGAAGTGATAAATGCGGTGGGCTGCAGGGTGGGAATGAACTGGCATGAAGCATGGGTAAACAAAGAGGCAGCAAGTGTGGGAATGACCTGGCCAGTAGCTGACATAAACAAAGAAGAAGGAATAAGCTGCCTGCAGTGCACGTAAAGAAAAGAGGTGGACTGACTGGGGCAGGAAAGACCCGGCACACAGCTCACTGGAATAAAGAGGAAGGCTGCGGGGTGCGAATGATCTGGTTGGCTGCCAATGTAAACAAAGGGGGGGGGGCAATGATCCAGCCTGCAGCTCACTGGGTGTACAATAAAAATAATAATAAAAAATAAAAAGAGGCGGCTGTGAAGCAGGAATGACCCGGCTGGCAGTTAATTGAAGTAGAAAAAGAGTTGCGTGTTTAACAAACACACAGGACACAGACTGCTGTATCCCAATAACAAAAAACACACAAAGTACACAACACGTGGATCTTCAAGAGAATAGAGATACAAAAACAAAAAAACACAAAGCAACACTACACACAATACAACAACACAACTACACACAATACAACTACACAACTACACACAATACAACAAGACAACTACACACAATACAACTAGACCAACACTACACACAATACAAGACCAACACTACACACAATACAACTACACACAATACAACAAGACCAACACTACACACAATACAACTACACACAATACAACACTACACACAATACAACACTACACACAATACAACAAGACCAACACTACACACAATACAACACTACACACAATACAACACTACACACAATACAACAAGACCAACACTACACACAATACAACACTACACACAATACAACACTACACACAATACAACAAGACCAACACTACACACAATACAACACTACACACAATACAACAAGACCAACACTACACACAATACAACACTACACACAATACAACAAGACCAACACTACACACAATACAACACTACACACAATACAACACACAATACAACTACACACAATACAACACACAATACAACACTACACACAATACAACACACAATACAACAAGACCAACACTACACACAATACAACACTACACAATACAAGACCAACACTACACACAATACAACAAGACCAACACTACACACAATACAACACACAATACAACTACACACAATACAACAAGACCAACACTACACACAATACAACACTACACACAATACAACACTACACACAATACAGGACCAACACTACACACAATACAACACTACACACAATACAAAACGACAAATAAAAACCTAATACAACACTACACACAATACAACACTACACACAATACAACACTACACACAATACAACAAGACCAACGCTACACACAATACAACACTACACACAATACAACACTACACACAATACAACACTACACACAATACAACAAGACCAACGCTGCACACAATACAACACACAATACAACTACAACAACACCAGCATGCTAACACAATGGCAGAAAAAAAACTGGAAACACAACAAACACAATAAAAGACAAAATAACAAAAACAATAAACAGCACAGAAGAAGGCAGAGCACGACCCCCAGGCACACATTGTTTACATGTCACTTCCGGGGACCCCAGCCCTCTATACACACAATACACATATATATAACATTATTATTATTATTATTATGGATGATTATTGGGAAGGCTGGGCTGACATGGAACTGCTAGGCCCCCCACATCACCAGGGAGAAACCTTCTGAGCCCGGAGGCTGCCCCCTCCCTGGCCCCCGGCATTCGCCCACCCAGGACAGACAGCTGGAGGCAGGCGAACCCCCCCATCAACAACAGCAGCGCTCACCTGCAGTAACCTCCGGCTCCTAACACAACAGCCGGGCCCCGCCCGCACTGCGCATGTGCGAGATCGCGGGGCATGCCGGGACTTGGAGTCCTGGGGGCGCGCAGGGCATGCCGGGGGATGAAGTCTGTGCGAGTGGGGAGGGAAGGGTGACCCTGAGTTCCGCCCACTTTACCTCAGGTGGCGGTGATCGAAGGGAGGTGATGCTAAGCCCCGCCCACTCTCTTTTGCCTTTGGAGGTTGGCTGGACAAAGAGGAGACGCTAAGCCCCGCCCCTAGGCTGCTTGCTTACTGAAAGGGTGGAGATGTAAAGCCCCGCCCCCCTGTTTTACCCCCTGGTTTCCATGGTGACGCAAGGTTACCTATGGTGACGGCTATTAGTACTTCCTGATGATATTTGTCATTTATTTTTTTCTTTTCAAAATTCACAACAAATGAGAACCATTTTATGTACAAGAGAAGGCAAAAGCTTTTTTATTGTCGTTTTCCATAACCGCTAGCTGACCGGCGTCACCGCGCCTTACTTCTGACACTGATTACTTTTCAAACGCCTTCTTTACTGGTTAAAATAAGTTTGTGTTTTTTTGCTATAAAATTACTTAGAACCCCCAAACATTATATATATATATATTCTAACACCCTGGAGAATAAAATGGCGGTCATTGCACATGGCGTGGAGTTCGTGGATTGGAGACAAACTTTGGCGCTTAAAAATCTCCATAGACGACGTTTAAAAATTTCTACAGATTACCGGTTTTGAGTGACAGAGGAGGTCCAGTGCTAGAATTATCGCTCTCGCTCCGACGATCGCGGCGATCCCTCACATGTGTGGGAAGAACGCCGTTTTCATACGCGGGCGCGACTTATGAATGCGTTCAATCAGTGCGCGACCTCGGAGGGACGGGGCGCTTTAATTTGTTTTTTTATTATTTATTTTATTTTTTATTTTTACACCGTCCTTTAAAAAAAAAAAATGGTGTCACTTTTATTACAAGAAATGTGAAGAGCCCTGGAAATAGAAAAAAAGCAGGACAGGGCCTCTTTAACCCCTTCAGCCCCGGAAGGATTTCCCACTTTAGGACCAGAGCACTTTTTGCGATTCGGCGCTGCGTCCCTTTAACTGACAATTGCGCGGTCGTGCGACGTTGTACCCAAACGAAATTTGCGTCCTTTTTTTCCCACAAATAGAGCTTTCTTTTGGTGGTATTTGATCACCTCTGCGTCATTTCTGATCGCCGCTATAAGCAAAAAAAAAGCATCAATTTTGAAAAAAACCCCAAATTTCTTACTTTTTGCTGAAATACAAATCCAAAAAAAATATATAAAAAAACATTTTTTTTCATCGGTTTTGGCCGATTTATATTCTTCCTCATATTTTTGGTAAAAAAAATCGCAATCGGCGTTTATTGATTGGTTTGCGCAGAAGTTGCTGCGTTTACGGATGATGAGAATTAATTTCTGGGGTTTTTATTTTTTTTTTTATTTTTTACTAGTAATGGCGGCGATCTGCGATTTTTAGCGGTACTGCGATATTGGGGCGGACGTGTCGGACCATTTTGACACTTTTTTGGGACCATTGGCATTTATACAGCGATCAGTGCTATAAAAATGCATTGATTACTGTGTAAATGCTATTGGCAGTGAAGGGGTTAACCTGCAGGGGGCGCTCTAAGGGTTATCTGTGTTCCCTGGGCGTTCTAACTGTGGGGGGACTGCCCTAGCAGGGGAAGGGAAGTGGTCACAGTCTCCATGTAGAGGAAGGGGAGTGATCACAGCCCTTCCCCCTCTTACAGAACGGAGGTCCGTGTTTACTTACACGGACCTCCGTTCTTTCAGTGCAGGGGAGCCATCGCAGGTATCCGGTGGCGATCGAGTCCGCCGCACCTGCTCCCTGGCTCCCCCCGAACACAGTGAGTGCGCGGGCGCGCCTTCGGCGGCACGCGCACGCTCACAATGCTCGTTATCGCGGCTTCGTGATAACGAGCCACCTTGCCGCCGTCATGCTGCGGCGGGCGATCGGCAAGTGGTTAATGCAGCCGGGCAGTTTTTAGGATGGGCTATAGCAGGGGGTCTCCAAACTTTCGAAACAAAGGGCCGGTTTACTGTCCATCAGGCTTTAGGAGGGCCGGACTGTGGCCGGTTGGAGTAGATAATGCCTCCGTGTCAGTGGGGTAGACAATGGGGGTTATTTACTAAAGGCAAATCCCCTCTGCACTGCAAGCGCACCTGGAAGTGCAGTTGCCGGAGATCCGAGGGGGGCATGCAAGGAAAATAAAAAACAGCATTTTGGCTTGAACATGATTGGATGATAAAATCAGCAGAGCTTCCCCTCATTTCAGATCTCCCCCCCCCCCAGATCTACTCCCAAGCGCACTTATAGTCAGATAAATATAAACAATAGTGCAGCGAACAAGTGTTGAATCCCCGCCGCTGACAATAAAAAAAAAAAGTCAGCCCGACCCCCTACACGAGGCGCCGGTATATTGACTTTTTTTTTTCTTGGCTCCTTGCTGTCGGCTGACAGCAAGTAGTGAGCCGATTGGTCAATCATTAAAGACTATGTGTGTGCACTGAACAGGCGACCACACATAGTCTGATTGGATGCCCTGAGACAGTGACTGACTGGTATTGGATGCTGTGGGCGGGGGCGGGACTGTAGCGGACGTTCTGGCTGCGCCGGGTTTCAGCCCCGACTCTCGCACTGCAGACCATCCACTCCAGCATGATGTCCGCAAGCGAAGCTCTGCACACTGCCAGCCCGCTCTCCACAAGCCGAGCTCTGCACACTGCCAGCCCGCTCTCCACAAGCCGAGCTCTGCACACTGCCAGCCCGCTCTCCACAAGCCAAGCTCTGCACACTCCTGCCTGCCTATTAGATGGGGTAACTGCAGGACTTGTCCCAACTTCGGGGGGGGGGGGGGGTCTGTCAGTGCCGCGAGCCCCTATCTGGGGCTCTGTATACTGCTATATAGTGACTTTGTATACCCTATCTGGTGACTGTATACCCTATCTGTGGCTCTGTATACTGGCATATGGTGACTCTGTATACTGCTATCTGGTGCTCTATATACTGCTATATGGTGACTCTGTATACTGCTATCTGGGGTTCTGTATACTGCTATATGGTGACTCTGTATACTGCTATCTGGGGTTCTATATACTGCTATCTGGGGCTCTGTATACTGCTATATGGGGACTCTGTATACTGCTATCTGGGTCTCTGTATACTGCTATATGGTGACTCTGTATACTGCTATCTGGTGCTCTGTATACTGCTATATGGTGACTCTGTATACTGCTATCTGGGGCTCTGTATACTGCTATATGGTGACTCTGTATACTGCTATCTGGGGTTCTGTATACTGCTATATGGTGACTCTGTATACTGCTATCTGGGGTTCTGTATACTGCTATCTGGGGTTCTGTATACTGCTATCTGGTGACTCTGTATACTGCTATCTGGGGCTCTGTATTCCCCTATCTGGTGACTCTGTATACTGTGATATGGTGACTCTGGATACTGCTATCTGGGGCTCTGTATACTGCAATAAGGTAACTCTGTATACTGCTATCTGGTGACTCTGTATACCCCTATCTGGTGATGCTGTATACACTATCTGTGATGCTAAATACCCTATCTGGTGATGCTGTATTCCCCTATCTGGTGATACTGTATACCCTATCTGATGATGCTGTATACCCTATCTGTGATGCTAAATACCCTATCTGGTGATGCTGGGCTGTATACTCCTGACACAAGGGGTGGAAACTTTAAGGGGTGGGGCTTATGAGAAGTGGGAGGGGTCAAAAAGGAAGGACGGGGTCTGGCGCCCCCCCATCCTAAAATTTCACCAGCTGCCATTGGTTAAATCAATTGATGTAATAATAAATACATACAAATAACAACAAAAATGAAGCGGTAAAATGAAAGCGGTGATCAATACCACAAAACATGATGAATGCGTGAAGATTCAATAACTTCAAAGTAAAAGTTCAATAAAGATAATGTCCACCAAGAAATTAGGATCCTTGAAGTGAAGGTGAAAATGCCCACGTGAAAGCACAAGAGAAGAAACACTTGTCACTGGTTTGTGCGATCCGCCACCATAGAGTAAAAATGGCCGCGCTTACCATAGAGTGCGGACTCCTGTACTGGTTTGTAGTGAGTCAGTCATGTGTGAGTTACTTCCCTTCCACACCGGAAAATGTCCAGCAGTGCCATCAGCACAGAACTGTCAGAAACCAGTGGGACCCAGCTACACCCATCTACTGTCCGGAGAAGTCTGGCCAGAAGTGGTCTTCATGGAAGAAAAAGCCATACCTCCAATCTGGAAATGGGTCTAAGCGACTTAACTATGCAGGAAAACATAGGACCTGGAGTGCAGAAAAATGCCAGCAGGTGCTTTGGACTGATGAGTCAAAATGTGAAATATTTGGCTGTAGCAGGTGACTGTTGGGGGAAGGGCTAGAGAGAGGTATAATAATGAGTGTCTGCAGCCAACTGTGAAGCATGGTGGAGGTTCCTTGCAAGTTTAGGGCTTCATTTCTGCAAATGGAGTTGGAGATTTGGTCAGGATCGATGGTGTCCTCAATGCTGAGAAATCCAGGCAGATACTTCTCCATCATGCCATACCATCAGGGAGACATGTGATTGGCCCCAAATGTATTCTGCAGTAGGACAACAACACAAAACAGACAGCCAATGTCATTAAGAACTATCTTCAGTGGAAAGAAGAACAAGGAGTCCTGGAAGTGATGGTTTGGCCCCCACAAAGCCCTGATCACAACATCATGGGAGTCTGTCTGGGATGATGTGAAGAGACAGAAGGATTTGAGGCAGCCGACAGCCACTGAAGATCTGTGCTTAGTTCTCCAAGATGTACATAGAACAACCTACCTGCCGAGTTCCTAGAGTTTACCTAGAAGAATTGATGTTGGTTTGAAGACAAAGGGCGGTCACACCACATATTGATTTGATGTGGATTTCTCTTCTGTTTATTTATTTTCCAGTTTGTTAATTGATAAAAATAAACTATTAACCACTTGGCACCCACGCTATACCTGAAACACGGCTACAGCGTGCCGGGAGGGCACACATGGACATCCTCCCGTTCTTGGGACTCAGCTGATCACTGATCTGGGTAAAGGGCCAATGACAGCTGATCACGGAAGTAAACAGAAGCCGCTTATTGGCTTTTTTTTCCCTCACACAGTCAGTGCGAAGAAAAGGAGAAAGCCATTAATCGGCTTATGTTAGAGGGGCATCGCCCCCCTTAGTGCCCTCCGGTACTGCTAATCAGTGCCCACCAGGGCTGCTAATCAGTGCCATCTATCAGTGCTGCTAATCAGTGCCCTCCAGGGCTGCTAAGCAGTGCCCTCCAGGGCTGCTAATCAGTGCCATCTATCAGTGCTGCTAATCAGTGCCCTCCAGGGCTGCTAATCAGTGCCCACCAGGGCTGCTAATCGGTGCCATCTATCAGTGCTGCTAATCAGTGCCCTCCAGGGCTGATAATCAGTGCCATCTATAAGTGCCCATCAGTACTGCTAATCAGTGCCCACCAGTGCTGCCAATCAGTTCACATCACTGCCTCATCATCAGTGTCACTTATATCAGTGCCGCCTATCAGTGCCGCCCATCAGTGCCACCTCTCTTTGCTGCCTATCAGTGCTCATCAGTGCCACCCTTCAGTGCCACTCATCATTGCCCACCAGTGCAGCCTCATCAGTGCCCACCATTGCAGCCTCATCAGTGTAGCCTATCAGTGCCACCTCATCAATGCCCACCAGTGCAGCCTCATCAGTGTAGCCTATCAGTGCCCATCAGTGAAGGAGAAAAATTACCTGTTTGCAAAATTGTATAACAAAATATGAAAAAAAAATTTTTTTTTAATTTTCGGTCTTTTTTTGTTTCTTTAGCAAAAAAAAAAAAAAAAACCCAGTGATGATTAAATACCACCAAAAGAAAGCTCTATTTGTGTGAAAAAAAATATATAAAAATGTCATATGGGTACAGTGTAGCATGACCGCACAATTGTCATTCAAAGTGTGACAGCGATGAAAGCTGAAAATTGGCCTGGGCAGGAAGGGGGTAAAAGTGCCCGGTAAGCAAGTGGTTAAAACTTCTATTTCTGACTTTCTATTTCACTCTTCATTTACAGCATTTTTTACATCCGCCTAAAACTTCTACCATGGCAGCACCTATATAGTAAGAGGGGGCTGACTACCTACAGTCTATGCACTTTATATCCAGTCTGGTGGGCAGTCACATGACGTTGGTAAATCGACTTGACATTGTACGACCATATTGTAAAACCTTTCGTTTTAACCTGGAGAATTCTGCTGTTGTCTAATATGCTGCTTATTGTTTTCTGCCGAAACCTGAAATCGAATTGTGGAAGATCTACTCTCTACTCACACTTCCTGCAAGGTAAAATGCCGTGTTTCAAGAACCGCATTGTGAATCGCACAAGAACCCGCACCACATTCCTGTTCAATTCACATGCGATTCAGCGCGGAGTGATTTTCTCTTTCGTTCATTGACGGACACAACAGCTCATGGACTAATGGGTTATACTGCCCTCTTCAGGAGTAGACTAGGCAGAACAGGCAGTTTTAACTCCACAAAACAGACAGACACAGCCCTTCCCAGGGGGACAGTGCCCACTGGCAGCAACCCTCTAACAAACACAGATTGTCCCCTTAAGGGTGAGGGGACCAGGCGGTAATTCTAGGGAGGAAAGGGCCGTATAGCAACGCTCATGAAAAAAGTATTTATTCAACTATAGGGTACAATATCAAAAATACAATACAGCAAAATGAATCGTATAGTAACCAAACAATTAAAAATAGGCTGTCATGGAGCAACACATGTCCTCCAGACAACCCAGGCCTGGTACATGAAAAACACACACAGGGGGACACAAACAAGATGGGGGGAAGAAAAACGTCCGGACGTGGGGGGTCAAAAAAAAAAAACAGCCACTGATGGAAATGATGTAATAGTCAATTAAAGTCTAAGTCAACAATAGTTGAAGCAGCTGTTGTATTAAAGGGTTCTGTGGCTATGAGGGATGCTGGAGAGTCACTCAGTGGAGTGTGGAATAGGGGATAAAGTAAGCTGGTCACTGAGCCTCCTTAACCACTTCAGCCCCGGAAGGTTTTGCAGCTTTAGGACCAGAGCACTTTTTGCGATTCGGCACTGCGTCGCTTTAACTGACAATTGCGCGGTCGTGCGACGTTGTACCCAAACAAAATTTGCGTCCTTTTTTTCCCACAAATAGAGCTTTCTTTTGGTGGTATTTGATCGCCTCTGCGTCATTTCTGATCGCCGCTATAAACAAAAGAAGAGCGACCATTTTGCAAAAAAACCCAAATTTCTTACTTTTTGCTAAAATTCAAATCCAAAAAAAAAATATAAAAAAACATTTTTTTCACCGTTTTTGGCCGATTTATATTCTTCCTCATATTTGCGATAAAAAAAATCGCAATCGGCGTTTATTGATTGGTTTGCGCAAAAGTGGCAGCGTTTACGGATGATGAGAATTCATTTCTAGGGGTTTTTATTTTTTTTTATTTTTTACTAGTAATGGCGGCGATCTGCGATTTTTAGCGGTACTGCGATATTGCAGCGGACATGTCGGACATTTTTGACACTTTTTTGGGACCAATGACATTTATTCAGCGATCAGAAATTTAAATGTCCACTGATTACTGTATAAATGTCATTGGCAGTGAAGGGGTTAACCTGGGGGGGGGGGGGAGCTAGGGGTTAACTGTGTTCCCTGGGTGTGTTCTTACTGTGGGGGGGTTGGGATAACATGGGCATGAGAGATCTAACTGATCCCAGTGACAGGGATCAGTAGATCTCTCATGCCCCACTGACAGGGCGGGGAACCGCCGTGTTTACATCGGCGGTTCCCCTTCTTTTCCCTGTAGCCGCTCATCGCGGCTCGCCGGCGGACATCGGGTCCGCCCGAGCCGCGGGCACACTCCTCGGGAGTGCGGCGGGTGCGCGCGCCCCCTGGTGGCCAAAATGCGAATTGCCGTTTATTTACGGCGATTCGCGCCCAGCTCCCCGACTGCCGCCGTGAAAAGACGGCGCGCGGTCGGGAAGCAGTTAATGTGTGTAGATGGACATATTGAACATAGCTATGTACTGTTGAAGATGGTAATAGCACCAGGTTATGCAGTCCATACCATGTCTGTAATTAGCAATGATGCATGGCCACAAAGGGGGCTGAATGTGACAGATACATATATATTTGTTAGTTAGCAACCCTCTACCCTGCTACAGCTAGCTCAGTTTCTTCTGCCTAGTGCAAGGAGTAAGACCTGGCTCCCTGTTGGGATCTGTGGTACCTCTGCTGGTCCACTTCAGCTGTGTTTTCGGTTGAAGACTGCAAACAAGTAGGTAATCTCCCCAGCCCGGCCATCGAGCGCGTGCAGACCTTAGCTCCACGCTGGGTCGGCCGCGACAGGCCACGAACCGGACGGGGCGGCCCCGCGGGTTAAATGTCCGTGTCACAGTGTTACCATGGCCGACAGCTCCCCACCGAATGGACGGGTGAGGCAGATCTGTCTCGGGTGGGATACCCGCTCCGCCCGACTGGATGGGTAAGTACGCCCCCCCTCTTCTACTGGGGCATGAGGGCAGCAGGCGGGTTCCCCCCTGGGGTATTAGACTGGCGGGCTGGACCACCCCCTCCCTCCCTCTCTCTTCACCCCTCCCCCACCCCCTTCCGGTGTTGCGCTGCCGCTGGTCCCCACGGGGTCCCCTTGTGGTGTCCGGGGCCTTTGCTGCACCCCTCACCCTCTTGCTTCGTGCTGCTCGATTGCCATGTGGGCGGCCGGTCCGGTCGGTAGTCGTGGCCATTTTGGAGCAGTCCCAGCCACCATTTTCTTGTGGTCGGCTGCATGGTTCGACCTCTGGTGCGCCCAGCGGCCATTTTGGTGTAGTCAGTTTGTCGTGGGCGGCCACATGATTTGGCCTCTAGTGTGCCCAGTGGCCATTTTCTTATGGCCTTTGCACATGTTCCGACTCCTGTGTGTGGGGGGCAGTCCATGAGCTCGGTCTGGCGCCGTTTTTCCCCTCAGCACAGCACGGAGAGACACAGCAGCACGTGTGGAGGTAGGCAACATAGCGGCAGCAGTGGGTAGCAGCAGGCACAGCTCCTCTCCTTGGACAGTTAAGCGGGCATGTGGGGAGTCCCCCTGGGGTTACCCTCCTGCAGGAAACCTGCGCAGCGTTTGAGGTGGGGTGTTACCAGGGTGGGTGACGCAATGGCAGCCGATACGGCGGGTGCTTCCCCACCAGACCTCTCCATGGTTGCAGCCAGCGCCTCAGGGACTGCAATCCCTCTTGACGCTCTGTCAGCGGTCCTGGAGTCTTTTGTCTCCCGAGTAGAGACAGCCTGTGGGCACAAGGCGGCGAGAAAGCGCCCCCCCCTTCCTCTGGTGAAGGGGACCCCCATGAGCTGTCGGATGGCGAGGCCCCGGATTCTCCTGATAGTGAGGAAGAATCTGGGGCGGCCACTGCTGCGCACGAGAAGGCACTAGTAAGCGCCCTGATTACAGCGGTGCACAAAACTCTGAAGCTGGAAGATACAACCGGAGCTTCGCAGGAGGTGGCCGTCCCCTTTGGGTCATATAAACTGGCCCGTGTGGCTAAGGTTTTCCTCTATGTGTCTTACCTTAATAAGTTTGTCTATAGAGACTGGGAACTGCCTCAGAGCTCCTTCCCCATACGGAAACGGTTCTCTGTGCGCTATACTTTTGAGGACAGCCTGGTAAAGGAGTGGGCATCACCCTCTGTGGTTGATCCCCAGCTGTCTCACCTGAAGAAAGCGACCACGATTCCGGGGGAAGGCACACCGTGTTTTAAGGACCCGGCTGAAAGAAAAGCCGAGGCTGTAGCCAGATCCATGTTTGTTCTGGCGGGGTCAACTGTGTGGCCTGTGTTGGCCTCGGCTCTGTTGTCGCAAATGCTCACGGAGTGGGCTAAGCTATTGCACCGAGAATTGAGCAATGCAAGGGTTCCTCCTGAATGTGTGGAGCTCGCTGATCAGCTCGTCCAAGGGCTTAAATATCTGTGGGATGCAGCCCTGTTGTCCAAATTGTCCGCGTCTTCTGTGGTGGTCAGGCGGTTGCTCTGGCTGAAATGTTGGTCGGCGGACCAAACATCTAAGAAGGCCCTGGCGGACTTGCCTTTTCAGGGTGGGCGGCTCTTTGGAGCCATCTTGGATGAGATTATTAAGGATCTCACCGGTGGGAAGGGCACCTTTCTTCCGGAGGCTAGGAGGAGTAAGGAGCCCCGTCACAGACCGGGTCCCTCCATTACGACCCTGAAGAGGCTTTTTCGTACTTGCCGCTCGTTGGGCAAGGGCTCCCTGCCCACCAAGGCTCCCGCGGGTGGACAGAAGCGTCCCTGGCAGCGTAAGTGCGACAAGCCAGAGGACAAGTCCTCCTCATCGTGAAGGGTTGCCTCCATCCATCCTTTGGGTGGGGGGATGCCTCCTTGGGTTTGTGGACCGGTGGAGCTCCTGCATTTTGAACCGCTGGGTGCACGAGGTGATTTTGTCTGGGTACAAAATAGAATTTTGTTCCCGTCCTCCGGACAGGTTCTTTGCCTCGAATATGTGGCTCCCCGCGGGCAGGCTGCAGGCCCTGCTGGGGGCAGTACAGGACCTACTTCATCAAGGGGTAGTGGTCCCTGTCCCGACTTCGGAACGTTTCTGAGGATTTTACTCCAACCTGTTTGTGGTCCCAAAGAAGGATGGGGTGCGGCCGATCCTGGACCTAAAGGCCCTCAATTGCTTTGTACGTGTATGAAAGTTCAGGATGGAGTCTGTCCGCTCTGTGGTGGCGGCACTGCACCAGGGCGATTTGCTGGCTTCCCTTGGCATCAAAGATGCATACCTGCATTGGATGAGGAGGCTGCACGAGTGCCCTGTCCGGATTCAGTCGGACAATGCCACGGCCGTGGCATACGTGAATCACCAGGGCGGGATAAGAAGCTTGGCTGCGGCCTTGGAGGTGGCTCACATTCTGCGGCGGGCAGAACTCCACGTGCCGGCAATCTCCGCCGTCCACATCCCGGGTGTAGAAAACTGGCAGGCAGACTACCTCAGTCGTCAGGGGTTGGACCAAGGAGAGTGGTCCCTGCATCCGGACGTGTTCCATCAGATTTGTCTGAGGTGGGGTATACCAGACGTGGACCTGTTAGCGTCTCGTCTCAATCGGAAGGTGCAGTCCTTCGTGAGCAGAACAAGGGATCCCTTGGCGGACACGGTGGATGCTCTAGTAGCTCAGTGGGCTCGGTATCTACTCATCTATGCCTTTCCCCCTCTCAAGTTGATTCCGCGCCTTCTGCGCAGAGTAGAAGCAGAGGGCATACTGACCATTCTCGTAGCTCCAGGCCAAGGCGCCTCTGGTACGCCGACGTAGTACGAATGGTGGTGGACGTCCCTTGGCGACTCCCGCTTCGCGAGGATCTCCTGTCCCAGGGGCCCATCTTGCATCCTGTTTACCCTCTCTGGCTTTAACAACCTGGCTATTGAATCCCAGGTGTTGAGGGATCGAGGTGTCTCAGACTCAGTGATCCCCACCATGCACAAGGCACAAAAGACCACTTCTCGAAAGATTTACCACCTGGAGGGCTTATATCGCTTGGTACGAGGCTGGGGGGTGGAATCCCCTATCTTTTTCGGTATCTTGTGTTCTGGCTTTTCTGCAGAAGGGTCTTGACCAGAAGCTGGCATTGAGTACTATCAAGGGTCAGATTCCTGCCCTGGCGATCTTTTTCCAACTTCCTTTGGCGATGCACTCTCTGATCCGTAACCTCATGCAGGGGGTTCGACATGTTGCCTCCCAGGTACGGTCACCTCTGGCGCCATGGGACCTTAATCTGGTCCTCTTGGTGCTTCAGAAGCTATCGGGGAGCTCTCGCTACAATTGCTTTCGCTGGCTTTCCTGATGGCTATCACATCCGCTCGGCGGGTGTCCGAGTTGGCGGCTCTGTCCTGTAGGTCTCCATATCTGGTCCTACACAAAGATAAGGCGGTTTTTCACCGTCCTTCCTGCCGAAGGTGGTGTCGTCTTTTCATATCAATGAGGACATTGTCCTTCCTTTGCTCTGCCTGTGCCCGTCTCAACCTAAGGAGGTTGCTTTGCACTCCCTGGATGTTGTTCGGGCCCTGCGGGTGTATCTGGCGTCCACGGCCTCCTTTCGGAGGTTGGATGCATTGTTTGTGGTGGTGGATGGTTCATGCAAGGGCCTGGTGGCCTCGTCACCCATTATTTCCCGTTGGATTAGACAAACGGTGACCCAAGCCTATGCTGTTCGGGGTCTGGAGCCTCCCTTCCCGGTCACGGATCATTCTACCAGGGCGATTAGCACTTTCTGGGCTTTCCGACATCAGGCGTCAATGTCTCAAGTGTGCAAGGCGGCTACTTGGTCCTCTGTGCACACCTTCTCAAAGTTTTATAAAGTTGATGTTTTAGCATCCTCGGATGCTGCATTTGGCCGCAAAGTTTTGCAAGCAGCCATGTGAGACATGTTTTCTGGTTCTTCACAGAGGGTACTGTTGGGTGAAGTTCTTTTGTTGTTCCGTGCCCATCCCTCGTTGTTTTGGCACTGCTTTTGGACCTCCCACTTGTCCATGAGCTGCTGTGTCTGTCAATGAATGAAAGAGATAATGGGATTACCGTAAAATCTCTTTCTCTGAGTTCATTGACGGACACAGCACCCACCCCTCTTGTTCGTGTTTGTACTGCTTGTTACAAACTGAGTTAGATGTAGCAGGGTGGAGGTTTTTTTTTTTTTTTAAATTGTCGCTCTTTTTTTGTTTATAGCGGCGATCAGAAATGACGCAGAGGGGATCAAATACCACCAAAAGAAAGCTCTATTTCTGGGGAAAAGGGAAATTTTGTGTGGGGACTGCGCAATTGTCAGTTAAAGCGGCGCAGTGCCAAATCGCAAAAAGTGCTCTGGTCCTAAAGTGTGAAATCCTGAAGGCTGAAGTGGTTGAAGCGTAACTCCACTTTTGTTAAAAAAAAAACATTCCCATCTGTGTGATCTGTGTACATTGCATGGATTATAACAAACTTTCCTTTTGTTATTATGAAGAAATCCCTCTGTGTTTTTCTGTGCCTCTGTACTGAATGAGTCACTCTAATGGGAGTGGTTTCATAATTATCTGTCAATTGTGGTAGCAGCAGAGCACCAATGAAGAAATCTGCTGGGCCTGCATCCCTTTAGACTTGTTCCTATTCCAAGTATCCCACCAAAAATCACATTTTTGTTGCAGGGATGCCTGAAATCTGACTTGCATCTTAGGCAGACTTCTGGGAAAATTGGTGAGCCAATCACGCAAGCAGGAAATGATGTTTCTGGGGAGTGGCCAGTACACATTCTGTGTACAGAACAACTCCAAGTAGCCATATTGCATTGCATTTTCAGAAAATTACAGCGGCTGCAGATTGAAAAGGAAAGGTCATGTTTAACAACATTCAATTACAATATGACTTGTATCACAATTATATGCGCTATCTTATTTTTTCATTATCTGCTATTTTTTCCCCCCCACGAAAGTGGAGTTACCCTTTAACCACTTGCTATCTGGGCCATATTTGATACTTCGCTCCTACATGTAAAAATCTACTTTTTTTTGCTAAAAAATTACTTAGAACCCCCAAACATTATATATATATATTACATTTTTTTTTGTACTAACTTTGTTGCTATCACAATGGATGAACAACATCCCTTGTGACAGGTCCTCTTTATGGAGAGATTTGGGGTCTATTAGACCCCAAATCTCTCCTCTGGCCTCCCATTCAGCTATCAGACACAGATTGGTCCGATCGGCTGCTTTCCTGGCTGCTGGTGGCCAGGTAAACAAAGGCAGGCGGAACAGGAAACTACAGAGAGAGAGGAACGACGTCAGTTCCTCTCTCTCTGTGCAGGGCCACCATTGCCGCCGGCCGCATCACTTCAGGGCAACGTGATGGGGACCGGAGGGCCCTGGAGAGGGCGGAAGAGGGGGGGGTGCCGCCTCATCAGTGCTGCCTCATCAGTGCCCACCAGTGCCACCACATCAGTGTCCATTAGTGCCACCTATCAGTGCCACCTCATCAGAATCCATCAGTACCGCCTCATCAGTGTCCACCAGTGCCGCCACATCAGTGCCCATTAGTCCCACCTATCAGTGCCCATCAGTGCCGCCTCATCAGTGCCCATCAGTGAAGGACAAAAATGTCCTGTTTGCTAAATTTTAAAACAAAATACGAAAAACTTTTTGTTTTTTTCTTTCAAACTTTTCGGTCGTTTTTTGTTTATTTAGCAAAAAATAAAAACCCCAGTGGTGATTAATTACCACCAAAAGAAATCTCTATTTCTGTGAAAAAAATGATAACAATGTCATATGGGTACAGTGTAGCATGACTTTGCAATTGTCATTCAAAGTGTGAGAAAACTGAAAATTGGCCCGGGCAGGAAGGGGGTGAAAGTGCCCGGTAAGCAGTGGTTAATGTACGTTGTGGCGCTTAGTATTGTATATTGCACTATGAACAGGTGTATGCAATGATGTGTGAGCCGCCTACGTCAGCCAATAGAACACCTAATTATCAGGAGCTGATGATTAATTAACCAGCACAGAGCGCTTCATTCCTCGCCTGCACCCCTCCGGTGCCGCCACCCTGCTCCTGATGTGCGCTCTCAGCGCCCCAACATGGAAGAGGCCGCCTTCCTCTTATCTCTCTCTTATTGGTCTGCGGAGGGTTCTATTTATAAATCATTTTACATTCTCCTTCCACTCAGGACCATTTCACACCCGGGGGAACGCCAGATCTGTGTCGCTATGGAAACTGCATGAACGTGCCAACCGGCGCAAGGTCTTTGAATGGGAGCAGAGTGCATTGTGGGAAGGCCCATAACGTGCATAGAGGGAGGTAGAAATAATAGTAATGTAACAAATGTCATTTCTGTGCGTCTCCGTGGATGTGGATTGAACAAAATATACCAGATGCTAATATCTCCTATAAATATAATGCGATCCGGGCTAAAAACGAAAGGTTTGTTATGCAAAAAGGTTAATGATAAAAAAACCAGTGCTTGATTTGGGTAAAACAGTTCATTGCCACCGTAGGGATCGCTCCTCCAATGTAAACACACAGAATTTGCTCTTATGATTATTGGACTGCAGGGGGCGCCAGATTGCAGCCAAATCAGGGATTCACATAAAGAAATACAATCAGGTCCATAAATATTGGGACACTGACACAATTCTAATGTTTTTGGCTCTATACACCACTACAATGGATTTGAAATGAAAGGAACAAGATGTGCTTTAACTGCAGACTTTCAGCTTTCATTTGAGGGCATCCGCAGAACTTTTTTCCAGGGGGGGGGGGGGGCATAATTCAGGTCATCCATGCTCTGCCACTTTTTGACAATGTCATAATTACATTATCACGGTCAGAGACTGCAGACGTTGTACAGGAGATGGTCAGAGACGGCAGACATGATACAGGAGATGGTCAGAGACTGCAGACGTGATACAGGAGATGGTCAGAGACTGCAGACATAATGCAGGAGATGGTCAGAGACTGCAGACATAGTACAGGATACGGTAAGAGACTGCGACATAGTACAGGAGATGGTCAGAGACTGCAGACATAGTACAGGAGATGGTCAGAGACTGCGGACATAGTACAGGAGATGGTCAGAGACTGCGGACATGGAACAGGAGATGGTCAGAGACTGCGGACATAGTACAGGAGACAGTCAGAGACTGCAGACATGGTACAGGATACGGTCAGAGACTGCGGACATAGTACAGGAGATGGTCAGAGACTACAGACATAGTACAGGAGATGGTCAGAGACTGCGGACATAGTACAGGAGATGGTCAGAGACTGCGGACATAGTACAGGAGACAGTCAGAGACTGCGGACATGAAACATAGAAAACATAGAAACATAGAAAAGTGACGGCAGAAAAAGACTGAGTAGTCCATCGAGTCTGCCCCTTTTTATTTTATTTATTTTTTAATACAGGATACGGTCAGAGACTGCGGACATAGTACAGGAGATGGTCAGAGACTGCGGACATGGTACAGGAGATGGTCAGAGACTGCGGACATAGTACAGGAGACAGTCAGAGACTGCAGACATAGTACAGGAGACGGTCAGAGACTGCGGACATAGTACAGGAGACAGTCAGAGACTGCATACATGGCCCAAGAGACTGTCAGAAACTGCATACATGGCTCAAGAGGCTCAAGAGGATAAGGACCTAGTGGGGAACCCCTGATCTGATCCCTGATTGCACCCATGTTGAGGGCATAAAGCCTGGTATGGTTCAGGAGGGTGGGGCGCTCAACCTGGCCGGCCAGGTTGCATGCTCGGATAAGGGTCTGGTATGGATTTTTGGGGGGACTCTACGTAAATTTTTTGGCTTGGAGTTCACCTTAAAATCCATACCAGACCCAAAGAGCCTTGTATGGACTGGGGGACCCCACGCAAATGTTTTCATTGATTTTTATGTATAGTGCCGGGAACTGGCAATTCATTACAGCTGCAAGCGATTTTAAATGACAATTTTTCCTCATGTCTGTGGCTCTGGCACTGTTATAAACATCACAGAGATGCGCCACTTTAAAGGCAGACTAAGGGGAGCCCCCCAGGCACGATATTTAAAGGAATATTTAATTCTTATTGTTTCACTTTAAGCATTATTAAAATCACTGCTCCTGAAAAAACGATTGATTTAAAAACATTTTTTTGGATTGTCACAAGTCCCCTAGGGATATTTAAGGACCGGAAGGATTTCCCATATTGGAACCAGAGCACTTTTTGCGATTCGGCACTGCGACGCTTTAACTAACAATTGCGCGGTCGTGCGGCGTTGTACCCAAACTAAATTGACACCTTTTTTCCCCACAAATAGAGCTTTCTTTTGGTGGTATTTGATCCCCTCTGCGTCATTTCGGATCACCGCTTTTAACAAAAAAAGGGCGACAATTTTGAAAAAAAAAACTAATATTTTTTTACTTTTTGCTAAAATACAAATCCAAACAAAAATATAAAAAAGCTCATTTAATCATCAGTTTCAGCCGATTTATATTCTTCCTCATATTTGTGGTAGGAAAAATCGTGATCGGCGTTTATTGATTGTTTTGTGCAAAAGTTTCCGCGTTTACAAACCATGAGAATTAATCTATGGCGTTTTTACTATTTTTTTTTTTACTAGTAATGGCAGCGATCTGCGATTTTTATCGGGACTGCGATATTGCGGCGGACATGTCAGACATTTTTGACACTTTTTTGGGACCAATGACATTTATAAAGCGATCAGAAATATAAATATCCACTGATTACTGTATAAATGTCATTGGCAGTAAAGGGGTTAACCTGCAGGGGGAGATCTAGGGGGTAACTGTGTCCCCTAGGCGTGTTCTAACTGTGAGGGGGCTGGGCTTCCAGGGGCATAAGAGATCTAGCAGATCCCAGTGACAGGAATCAGTAGATCTCTGTCATGCCGTCTGACAGAATGGGGAACCGCCATGTTTACATCGGCGGTTCCACGTTTTTTCTTCTCTGCTAGGCAATCACGCGTCACCGGTTGACATCGAGTCTGCCCGACCTGCGACCACACTGCTGCAGAGTGAGGTGGGCACAAGAGTGTGCCGCCGCCGGCGCGCTCCCGCCCGCTAGCCACGCAGGAGCAAGCCACTGTTTATAGACAACGATTCGCGCTACAGCGCCACTCTGCAGCAGTAAATGTACGCAAGCCGGTTGGGTACCGGTTAACAACCACTTTAAGTGTATACTTGTCTCATTCCAGAGCACTAAGTGTCATTTCTGTCTTCTGCTTCATTCCTCTGCTAGCTGTATGAGTCACAACCAGTGTAACCATTTAAGGACCGGCTGCCGTCGTTTTACGCCGGTCCTTTGACAGATAGCTGCCATATCCCTGGTATCCTCTTAAACAGTGGGCGGTCCTCTTTCAGATAAAAGTGGTCTCTGCGGCGGATTCGCAGTGAGATCACTTTTATCGGCAGCGGGGGGGGGTGCCCCCTCCCTCTCGCCACGCTCTGGTCATCTCCACCGCTTACTGGAGCCGTCTCTAGTGGCAGAGACGTTCCGCAGCTGTCCCTTCACAGGCCTGGAGTCGAGTGAGGAAAAGATGGCCCCCATTCGGTTCCATAACTTTGGATGATGGAAGCGACATCAAACGTCACTTCCACCCAATGGTCTTAAAGGGGAAATTTTTTTGAAAAAAAAAAAGACATTTATTTTTTTTTATTACATTTTCGTTTAAATGTGAGATGTGAGGTCTTTTTGATCCCCAGATCTCACATTAAGGAGGACCTGTCATGCTTTTTTTTCTATTACAAGGAATGTTTATTCTTGTAAAAGGGATAAAACTGACCCAAATTTTTTTTCTTAAAAGGACAGTGTAAAAATAAAACGTAAAATAAGTAAGAAAAAACAGTTTTTTAAAGCGCCCCATCCTGCTGAGCTCCCACACAGAAGCGAAGGCATACGTAAGTCCCGCCCGCATATGAAAACGGTGTTCAAACCACACATGTGAGGGATCGCCGCGATCGTTAGAGCGAGAGCAATAATTCTAGCACTAGACCTGTAGACAGTTTTAAACGTCATCAATGGAGATTTTTAGTTTGTTGCCATTCCATGAGCGGGTGCAATTTTGAAGCATGACATGTTGGGTATCAATTTACTCAGCATAACATTATCTTTAACAATATAGAAAAAAAATTGGGCTAACTTTACTGTTGTCTACTTTTTTAATTCAAGAAAGTGTATTTTTTTTCCCCAAAAAAATTGCGCTTTAAGACCGTTACACAAATACGGTGTGACATAAAGTGTTGCAGCATAGTTACATAGTTAGCCAGGTTGAAAAAAGACACAAGTCCACCTATTTCAACCAATAAAAAAAAGAATATATATCAGTGGCGGCTGGTGAAGTTTTTGGATGGGGGGGGCGCCAGGCCCCGCCCTTCCCTGTGACCCCTCCTACTTTTAATAAGCCCCACCCCTTATAGAATCCACCCACTCCGTCCCCTGTATTCCACATATTGTGTCAGGGGTATACAGCTCAGCATCACAGGACACAGTATACAGCTCAGCATCACAGGACACAGTATACAGCTCAGCATCGACACAGGACACTACGACTCGACATAT
>BLSH010545474.1:663355-684886 GCA_018402905.1 Glandirana rugosa | reverse complement strand
CTTCTGCTGTTCCCAGGGTCCCTGTGGGCTTCCCTTGTCCCCCCCCCCCCACAGAGCTGCTGTCGCCCCCCCTCCTCTCTCCTGCCAGCTTCTGTAAAAGATGTGTCATGATGGAGGGATGGAGAGATGGGAATGGGTCAGTAAATTTGTCATTTACTGGCTCCTTCCTTTTCTGAATGAACAGAGTCAGTGATTGGTACCAGTTGGTTCATTCATAACTGAAGCATTGTAAACTGTTTTTACTATACTTCCGTTTCTGAATGAATGGGAGGCTCGGTGCACAGCTATTCCTGTCCATTCATTCTGTGCAGCTGAGGCTACACAGATGGAGATTGAGAGCTGAGGTTTGTTTAGACCCCCTGATATCTCATCAAAGCCCCCCAACAGAGCTCCTAAAATAAATTGTAAAAAATAATAAAAATAAATTGTAAAATAAATAAAATGGAATGGTAAAAAAATAATAATATTAAAATAAAAATTAAAACTACTGACACCAGTGAGGGAACTATCAGGATTGCAAAGGTTGTAATTGCGACCGGGCCCTGGCATTTCACCACCATGGGGAGGCCCGAAGATGGCAGAAAGGGGGCCCCCCTGCGGTACCGTAATAAAGGGAGTAAAGGGCCCCAGGATCAGCGGGAAGGGCCCTGGCCAGGGGTCAGGGGGGCCCTTCATAATTTCTTGCAACGGGGCACTGAAGGTTCTCGTTACCCCTCTGGAATTTGGAAGCAGACATTTGTCTCCTAATCTGCATGTAAACTACAAACGAAGCCCCCGCGTTGTCTTCGGGGACTGAACATAGATCTGTGGTTGGTGTATTGGCCCGCCTTGGTTCTGAATAAATGGCTGCTCCGGCCTGACCCTGATTCCTATTTCCAGACTGTGATTCATACTTCCTGAGCAAACCTTGTTATCTGCGCGGCTGGGCGCTCTCATACAGGCAGATCCTTGTTTCTCTTCTGCGCTGTCACCGCCCATGTCTCCAGCTGTATGAAATCACCGCTGTCATTTATCATGGTAATGCACGGATTTATAGGACAAACCTGGCGTTTGCATATTTTAACTGGGATGCATTTAGGATGCCAGATTACCCATCGTTTTAGAAAAAATAAAACACAGCTCCAGCACTTGTTAAAAAAATAAAAAAAATAAAGTAGCTATTGCTGCAATACTCTCCTTCAATCCTGCACCCCCCGCAGCAGCTTAACTCCTCCAGCAGATGGCGCTGCTCTTCTGCTTTGAATAATGGCCCCAATACTATAGCTGCTGACTTATAAATTTGTATTCGTTACGTTCCCTGACAGCCACATTTGAAAGGATTTTCCAATTCCTGTAATGTAATAGTTATTAGTTAGTTATTATTTCAGATTTTTGAATTTTTGGATTTTCGTTTTTTTTAACCACTTCAGCCCCGGAAGGATTTTCCACTTTAGGACCAGAGCACTTTTTGCGATTCGGCACTGCGTCTCTTTAACTGACAATTGCACGGTCGTGCGACATTGCACCCAAACAAAATTTGCGTCCTTCTTTTCCCTCAAATAGAGCTTTCTTTTGGTGGTATTTGATCCCCTCTGCGTCATTTCTGATCACCGCTATAAACAAAAAAAGAGCGACAATTTTGCAAAAAAAAAAAAACTATTTTTATTACTTTTTGCTAAAATACAAATTAAAATAAAAATATAAAAAAACAAATGTATTCATCGATTTTGGCCGATTTATATTCTTCCTCATATTTTTGGTAAAAAAAAAAATAATCGCAATCAGCATTTATTGATTGGTTTGCGCAAAGGTTGCCGCGTTTACGGATGATAAGAATTAATTTCTGGGGTTTATATATATATATATATTTTTTACTAGTAATGGAGGCGATCTGTGATTTTTAGCGGTACTGCGATATTGCGGCGGACATGTCGGACCATTTTGACACTTTTTTGGGACCATTGACCCCATAAAAATGCACTGATTACTGTGAAAATGACATTGGCAGTGAAGGAGTTAACCTGGAGGGGGCGCTCTAAGGGTTAACTGTGTTCCCTCAGTGTGTTCTAACTGTATGGGGGGCTGGGCTGGCAGGGGGAGGGGAGTGATCACAGCTCCTATATACAGGAAGCCTGTGATCACAGCCCTTCCCCCTCTGTCAGAACGGAGATTCATGTTTACATACACCGACCTCCGTTCTCTCACTGCGGGGGGAGCCATCGCAGGTAGATCGAGGCCCTACTTGCTCCCTGGCCTCCCCGGAACACAGTGAGCGCACGCGCGCGCCTCCGGCGGTGCGCGTGTGCTCACAATACTCGTTATCGCGGCCGTCGTCAGGTGACGGCGGTTTGCAATAACGAGCCACTTTGCCGCCTTCGCACTGCGGCGGGCAGTCGTTGGCAAGTGGTTAATTTTCGGGTTTTCATTCTTATTTGCAAATTTTGTAGACTTTCGGATTTTCAAATTTCTGAATTTCTCAAATTTCTGAAATTCGAAACTTCCGAATTTAGAATTTCCGAATTTGTCGAAATTCGTTACAAAACGAATTGCATGTCTACTTTACAGCCGTCGATTCCCTCTTCACCAAAAGTAGCTCCACCCGATTACTTCTGCGGGCTGCGGAGGGGGAGTACGCTGCCTTTTCCGGGGCTCTGCCGTCCAATCACAGAGCCCGGGAGCCATGCGACCTGCGGTGGCGGCACCACAGAGAGAGAGAGAGGAACTGACGTTGTTCTTCCCCCTCTGTGCCCCTGGACACCGAAACGGCAAGGATTTTGTCACTTTCGGTTTCAGTTCCTCGTTTCCTGTGTCTGATGGACTGCATTGGAGGCCAGAGGAGAGATCTGGGGTCTAATAGACCCCAGATCTTTCTATAAAGAGGACCTGTCACTTCTCATACTTTCGTCCCTTGTGAAAGCAATAAAGTTGATCAAAAAAAAGAATAAAGAGACGGTGTGAAAAAAAGCTTCAAATAAAATAAATAATAAAGAAAAATTTAAACCGCCCCTCCCCCTTGTGCTGATACGTAAACGTGAATGCATCTGTAAATCCCGCACTGAAGTGATGAAGACGACTTGCTGAAGTTCAAACGGGGGGACAAAATTAAAATTTAAGTGGCTTTGAACGTGGCGTGGTTGTAGGTGGTAGACGGCCCGGTGTATTTCTGGGATTTTCACACACAACCATTGAGAATTGAGGGGATAAGAGAAAATATCCAGTGAGCGGCAGTTGTGTGGGGGGAAAATGCCATGTTGATGTCAGAGGAGAATGGGCAGACTGGGTCCAGATCATAGAAAGACAACAGTAACTCAAATAACCACTCTTTACATCCAAGTTGTGCAGAACACCATCTCTGAACGCACAACACATCCAACCTTGGAGCAGATGGGCTACAGCAGCAGAAGACCACACCGGGTGCCACTCCTGTCAGCTAAGAACAGGAAACTGAGGCTGCGATTGGCAGGATCACCAACATTGGACAATAGAAGATTGGAGAATCTGAGGAGTCTGGATTTCAGCTAGGACATTCAGATGGTGGGGTCAGAATTTGGCGCATGGACCCATCCTGCCTTGTATCACCGGTTCAGGCTGGTGGTTGGGGGGTGTAATGGTGTGGGGGATGCGCATACTTTGGGCCCCTTAGGTTTAGGGGCCACGGCCTACCTGAGTATTGTTGCTGACCATGTCCACCCCTTTATGACTGCAGTGTCCCCATCTTCTGATGGCTCCTTCCAGCAGGACAATGCACCATGGCACAAAGCTCCAATCATCTCACCACTGGACAATGAGGTCCCTGCACTCCAATGGCCTCCATGCTCCCCACATCTCATCCAATAGAGACCCTTTGGGATGCGGTGGAACGGGAGATCGGCATCATGGATGTGCAGCCAACAAATCTGCAGCAACCGCGTGATGCCATCATTGTCACTATGGAGGGAAATCTCTGAGGAACGTTTCCATCACCTTGTTGCATCGATGCCACCAAGAATGAAGGCCAAAGGGGGTCCAACCCACTACTAGCAAGAGGGACCTAACAAAGGGGGTCCAACCCGGGTGTAGCAAGGTGGCCAGTGAGCGAATTTATATTTAATGTTTGGGGGTTCTGAGTCGTTTTCTAGCAAAAAATTACTGTAGGAGAGAAATGTCCATAGACCCCATATCTCTCCATAAAGAGGACCTGTCACTGCCTATTGCTGTCACATGGGATGTTTACATTCATTATAGACCCCAGATCTCTCCATAAAGAGGACCTGTCACCGCCTATTACTGTCACACGGGATGTTTACATTCATTATAGACCCCAGATCTCTCCATAAAGAGGGCCTGTCACCGCCTATTACTGTCACATGGGATGTTTACATTCATTATAGACCCCAGATCTCTCCATAAAGAGGACCTGCCACTGCCTATTACTGTCACATGGGATGTTTACATTCATTATAGACCCCAGATCCCTCCATAAAGAGGACCTGTCACTGCCTATTACTGTCACATGAGATGTTTACATTCATTATAGACCCCAGCTCTCTCCATAAAGAGGACCTGTCACTGCCTATTACTGTCACATGAGATGTTTACATTCATTATAGACCCCAGATCTCTCCATAAAGAGGACCTGTCACCGCCTATTACTGTCACATGGGATGTTCACATTCATTATAGACCCCAGATCTCTCCATAAAGAGCACCTGTCACCGCCTATTACTGTCACATGGGATGTTCACATTCATTATAGACCCCAGATCTCTCCATAAAGAGCACCTGTCACTGCCTATTACTGTCACATGGGATGTTCACATTCATTATAGACCCCAGATCTCTCCATAAAGAGGACCTGTCACCGCCTATTACTGTCACATGGGATGTTTATATTCATTATAGACCCCAGATCTCTCCATAAAGAGGACCTGTCACCGCCTATTACTGTCACATGGGATGTTCACATTCATTACAGACCCCAGATCCCTCCATAAAGAGGACCGGTCACTGCCTATTACTGTCACATGGGATGTTTATATTCATTATAGACCCCAGATCTCTCCATAAAGAGGACCTGTCACCTCCTATTACTGTCACATGAGATGTTTACATTCATTATAGACCCCAGATCTCTCCATAAAGAGGACCTGTCACCGCCTATTACTGTCACATGGGATGTTCACATTCATTATAGACCCCAGATCTCTCCATAAAGAGGACCTGTCACTGCCTATTACTGTCACATGGGATGTTTATATTCATTATAGACCCCAGATCCCTCCATAAAGAGGACCTGTCACCTCCTATCACTGTCACATGAGATGTTTACATTCATTATAGACCCCAGATCTCTCCATAAAGAGGACCTGTCACCGCCTATTACTGTCACATGGGATTTTCACATTCATTATAGACCCCAGATCTCTCCATAAAGAGGACCTGTCACTGCGTATTACTGTCACATGGGATGTTCACATTCATTATAGACCCCAGATCTCTCCATAAAGAGGACCTGTCACTGCCTATTACTGTCACATGGGATGTTCACATTCATTACAGACCCCAGATCCCTCCATAAAGAGGACCTGTCACCGCCTATTACTGTCACATGGGATGTTTACATTCCTTATAGACCCCAGATCTCTCCATAAAGAGGACCTGTCGCTGCCTATTACCGTCACATGAGATGTTTACATTCATTATAGACCCCAGATCTCTCCATAAAGAGGACCTGTCACCGCCTATTACTGTCACATGGGATGTTTACATTCCTTATAGACCCCAGATCTCTCCATAAAGAGGACCTGTCACTGCCTATTACTGTCCCATGGGATGTTTACATTCATTATAGACCCCAGATCTCTCCATAAAGAGGACCGGTCACTGCCTATTACTGTCACATGGGATGTTCACATTCATTATAGACCCCAGATCTCTCCATAAAGAAGACCTGTCACTGCCTATTACTGTCACATGGGATGTTCACATTCATTATAGACTCCAGATCTCTCCATAAAGAGGACCTGTCACCGCCTATTACTGTCACATGGGATGTTTACATTCATTATAAACCCCAGATCCCTCCATAAAGAGGACCGGTCACCGCCTATTACTGTCACATGGGATGTTTACATTCATTATAGACCCCAGATCTCTCCATAAAGAGGACCTGTCACCGCCTATTACTGTCACATGGGATGTTTACATTCATTATAGACCCCAGATCTTTCCATAAAGAAGACCTGTCACCGCCTATTACTGTCACATGGGATGTTTACATTCATTATAGACCCCAGATCCCTCAATAAAGAGGACCTGTCACCGCCTATTACTGTCACATGGGATGTTTACATTCATGATAGACCCCAGATCCCTCAATAAAGAGGACCTGTCACCGCCTATTACTGTCACATGGGATGTTTACATTCCTTACAGACCCCAGATCTCTCCATAAAGAGGACCTGTCACCGCCTATTACTGTCACATGGGATGTTTACATTCCTTACAGACCCCAGATCTCTCCATAAAGAGGACCTGTCACCGTCTATTACTGTCACATGGGATGTTTACATTCATTATAGACCCCAGATCTCTCCATAAAGAGGACCTGTCACCGCCTATTACTGTCACATGGGATGTTTACATTCATTATAGACCCCAGATCTCTCCATAAAGAGGACCTGTCACCGCCTATTACTGTCACATGGGTTGTTCACATTCATTATAGACCCCAGATCTCTCCATAAAGAGGACCTGTCACCTCCTATTACTGTCACATGGGATGTTTACATTCCTTACAGACCCCAGATCTCTCCATAAAGAGGACCTGTCACCGCCTATTACTGTCACATGGGATGTTTACATTCATTATAGACCCCAGATCTCTCCATAAAGAGAACCTGTCACCGCCTTTTACTGTCACATGGAATGTTTACATTCATTATAGACCCCAGATCCCTCCATAAAGAGAACCTGTCACCGCCTATTACTGTCACATGGGATGTTTACATTCATTATAGACCCCAGATCTCTCCATAAAGAGGACCTGTCACATGAGATGTTTACATTCCGTTTGACAGCAATAAAAGTGATCAGAATTTTTTTTTTAAAGGGACAGTGCAAAAATAAAAGTATGCAATGCATACTAGCACATTATGACATTGCCTTGCAGGGATTTTTTTTTTTCTCTTCAACTGCGGCTTAGTACCGCTTTAAACTGAATGGGCTGTTTACAATCACTTTAGGCCCCTTTCACACGGGCGGATAGAATTTAGCTTTTAGCTGCGGATAGATGAAGCTATACTCAGACAATGCTTTCCTATGGCCCCATTCACACACTGCATTTAGCGACGGTTTCATCACATGAGGTTTTGTGCGATTAGAAAAAATAGATTTGACTGCGTCCAGGAACGATGTATCGCAGCTATCTGCACATAACTGCAGGTAATCTCAGTGCACAGTGTCACCTGCAGATAGCAGAAATGACAAGAATAGTCCACTGCAGCTAAACGCAGCCGCATGTAAACGCACGTAATCGCAGTGTACAAGTGCAAGTGATCGTTGTGCTTGGAGTCTTGGGATTGCGAAATAACAAACATGCTTTTAACAGCGGCAGAACAGCCGCCCATGTGAAAGGGGGCCCTAAGGCTCTGTTGTTGGAGCGTTGAGGGTTTATGTCCCCGGTGTAACCACCTTGGAACCTCAGTTAGACCCCTTTCACACTGAGGCGCTTTACAGGTGCTATTAACCTAAAAATAGCGCCTGTAAAGCGCCTCAAAAGTCACTCCCCATTCACCCCAATGTGGGGCGGTGCGCTTGTAGGACGTTACAAAAAGTAACGTGGGGGGGTTAAAAGCGCACCGCCGCCGTAGCGCCGCTCTAACAGCGGTAAATCCCCACTGTGACTAGCGGGGATTTACCGCTAACGCCCCACCGCCCCCAGTGTGAAAGTAGCCTTAGGCCTAGATATTCCACGTTCTGGAATAGTCCATATTCTGCTCGGGATACCACCTCATCCCTTTAAACCCGAACACATAGAAATCACACAGGTTGTTCAGGCTAATTTAATGCAGATAAGGCACCAAGTGAGTTTAATTACCTCCTTAATCAGACTCAGAACAACCTGTGTAAAGCCTCGTACACACAGGACGACGATCGTACGTACGATCATCGCAAATCGTATGTTGCATAATGTAACTTGCATACTGACTGCACTATACGATCGTACGACCGCAGAAAGAACGTTGAGGTGCATGTAATTAGCATCCGGCCATTCCTGACTTCGGAGCATGCGTGTTTTGCACAATACAACTTGTTGTACCAACTGCTCTGTACACACGATACAACGGTCGTATGACCGCTTGTTGGTACGACCAAGTTTTCTAGTTTGCTCATACAACTCCCTTGTACGACCGTCGTATGTCGGCTGTTCTAATCGCGCATACGAACGAACGATCGATTTTGCATACAACGGTCGTTCATACGACCTGTTGTATACGATCGTCGTCCCGTGTGTACGAGGCTTTAGGCCTAGATATTCCACGTTCTGGAATAGTCCATACCCTGCATGTTAACGATATGATGAATGTGATCAGAAATGGCGCCTTTCCCCGTTTAGAGCGCCATTTTTCGTGGGTTAGCGGTGCAAATTATTTTAAGTACAGCCGGCAGCATGAAGGTCCTAAAATTCCATCACCCAGTCCAGCAATTTTAGCCCCCCCGGTGACCAACACCGGTCCCCCCACTTCCATCGGTGTGTCAGGGTAAGATTGATCGTCTTCCCAGGCTTTTACCCCCCCCCTCTTCTCATTGAGGACAATTGGTGCTGTGATTGCAGAGAATTAGACACATCTCACTGCTTCTATCTGCTGCTATTCATGCTCCTGCCTATCTCTTGCCTGCCCTGGGAGTGACTACTCCTCTTGTCAACAGTGATGGTGGTGGAAGTGATGAATATTCATGAGCAGCTGAGGCAGGGCTGTGCCGCTGGATTGCTTCTCCCAGGCAAACGCTGAGCCACCATCACCATTGTACGCCGTATCTGGTGGGGTTTTTTTTTGTGTGTCTTTTTTGCAGGGAATTTACTAGACGACGGAAGGAGAAAATCCATGGACTAGGATGCTCGTCTAAGCAAGAACGCCCATTGTTTTACCGCAGGCTTCATTCTGATGCGGAGAAGATTGTGACCGGATCTTTTGCTGTCTCGCAGGTGCCGTACCGTCATTCACCCCTCTCCCCCCTTAAAGCCAAATAATTATTTTCTTTGCAGTTTGCATTTGCCTGTGTGGGCAGGTCGTACGCTGAGGAGGGCCTGTGGCTTTTGCAAGGTCTTGAAGGTTCTTAGATGCTTGGTGGTGGAACCGGCGTGTTGGTCCTTGGATGCCATAGTGGGGGTCAGCATCCTCCCCGCAGTCACCGGCTCCCTACCCTCTGTGTGCAGCACAATTGTTGGTATCAGGTGTGCGATCCACGACGCGGCAAATGTAATGTGACCGGCGTGTTGTAACGCGATAGATGTGGGGTAGACGTGGAAGGCTGTATGACATATTTCATGTCCTCCAGGTTAGCTGCACCGGGCAGGACCAGACAGGTATACATGCAATCCGGTGATCACTTATGTGCTTCTTGCTCATCTCCATTTTTTATTCTTCTTTAACCCTTCATTTAGAGTTGCAGCCTCATCCCTTTAAACCCGAACCCATGTTAATTACACGGTTCTGTGGCTGATCAAGGTGGTAATTAAACTCACTTGGTGCCTCATCTGCATTAAATTAGCCTCAGAACAACCTGTGTAATTCATATGGGTTCGGGTTTAAAGGGATGCCTCAAGGTTTCTTCAGGGGTGCCTTGGCAAAAGGCCTACAAATTGCCCCAAAAATTGTATAAAAGCCGGTGGGTGCAAAAATATTAGAATAGATGTTACATTAGAGTGGGGTGCCTCGAGACTGTCCATCATTTATAAAGGGTGCCTCGAGACTGTCCATCATTTATAAAGGGTGCCTCGAGACTGTCCATCATTTATAAAGGGTGCCTCAACTGTCCATCATTTTTAAAGGGTGCCCCAAGACTGTCCATCATTTATAAAGGGTGCCTCGAGACTGTCCATAATTTATAAAGGGTGCCTCGAGACTGTCCATAATTTATAAAGGGTGCCTCGAGACTGTCCATAATTTATAAAGGGTGCCTCGAGACTGTCCATACTTTATAAAGGGTGCCTCGAGATGGTCCATAATATATAAAGGGTGCCTCAACTGTCCATCATTTTTAAAGGGTGCCTCAAGACTGTCCATCATTTTTAAAGGGTGCTTCAAGGCTTTCCATAATTTAGAAAGGGTGCCTCAAGACTGTCCATCATTTTTAAAGGGTGCCTCAAGACTGTCCATAATTTATAAAGGGTGCCTCGAGACTGTCCATCATTTTTAAAGGGTGCTTCAAGGCTTTCCATAATTTAGAAAGGGTGCCTCTAGACTGTCCATGATGTAGAAAGGGTGCCTCGAGATGGTCCATTTTTAAAGGGTGCCTCAAGACTGTCCATCATTTTTAAAGGGTGCCTCCAGATGGTGCATTTTTAAAGGGTGCCTCGAGACTGTCCATCATTTATAAAGGGTGCCTCAAGACTGTCCATCATTTATAAAGGGTGCCTCAAGATTGTCCATCATTTTTAAAGGGTGCCTCAAGACTGTCCATCATTTTTAAAGGGTGCCTCGAGACTGTCCATCATTTTTAAAGGGTGCCTCGAGACTGTCCATCATTTTTAAAGGGTGCCTCGAGACTGTCCATCATTTTTAAAGGGTGCCTCGAGACTGTCCATCATTTATAAAGGGTGCCTCGAGACTGTCCATAATTTATAAAGGGTGCCTCAAGGCTGTCCATAATATTTAAAGGGTGCCTCAGAACCCATGCAATTCATATGTGTTGGGGTTTAAAGGGATGAAGTGGCAACCCTACCTTCATTCTGCGTATACTACTGGAACGGCGTCAGAGTTTTAGAAAACAATTACTTGTCTCTTTCAGTGACAACTGCGTGTGAATGCTGGGGTGGGGGTTTGGCATTATGGATAAGGATGGAGGAGATGATTGTATTATACTGCCGTGTTTGCAGTGCATTCATCTTGCCAAAGATTCAGGCCTGTAAAAAAAAAAAATGCTAGGCTTTTTCCCAAGCCAAAAAAAAGGCTGCGGCTGTAAATGTAGCAGTGCCATTTTCTGGAAATCAAACAATAATAGACACAGAGCATCCCACAGGCCTTCAGCTCTTGATCAGCCTTTTTCAACCAGGGTGCCTTGAGGTTTCTTCCGGGGTGCCTTGAGGTTTCTTCAGGGATGCCTTGGGGTTTCTTCCGGAGTGCCTTGGGGTTTCTTCAGGAGTGCCTTGAGGTTTCTTCAGGGGTGCCTTGAGGTTTCTTCCGGGGAGCCTTGAGGTTTCTTTAGGGGTGCCTTGAGGTTTTTTCAGGGGTGCCTTGGGGTTTCTTCAGGAGTGCCTTGAGGTTTTTTCAGGGGTGCCTTGAGGTTTCTTCAGGGGTGCCTTGAGGTTTTTTCAGGGGTGCCTTGGGGTTTCTTCAGGAGTGCCTTGAGGTTTCTTCAGGGGTGCCTTGAGGTTTCTTCAGGGGTGCCTTGAGGTTTTTTCAGGGGTGCCTTGGGGTTTCTTCAGGGGTGCCTTGAGGTTTCTTCAGAGGTGCCTTGAGGTTTTTTCAGGGTTGCCTTGCCCTTCCTTATAGTTACACAAAGCCACAGGTTTTCATTGTGCACCTTTACAACCTTCTAGTCACCATGCATCCTAATGACCAATGGTAGAGCTGCACAATTCTGGCTAAAATGAGAATCACAATTTTTTTTGCTTCAAATAAAGATCACGGTTCTTGTTGAAAAACATAATTTTTCACATTATACAAAAAAATTGGGCTAACTTTACTGTTTAGTTTTTTTTTTCATTAAAGTGTATTGTTTCCATAACAAATGGCTTTTGAAAGACCGCTGCGCAAATACTGTGTGACAAAATATTGCAACAACTGCCATTTTATTCTCTAGGGTCTCTGCTAATATATATATATATATATAACGTTTGGAGGTCCTGAGAACCCTTTCACACTGAGGCGTTTCTTCAGGCGCTTTCAGATGCCTGAAAAGCTCATGAAAACTAATTTCCATTACAATCAATGAATGCTGGCGGGGCGGTGAAAAAAACCCCCTGCAAGCAGCATCTTTGGAGCAGGTTTGAAGCCCTAAAAAAAACACTTCAAAAGAGCCCCTCTCCATTGAAATGAATGGAAAGCACCTGAAAAGCGCTTCAAAAGTGCTTCAACAGTGCCTCAAAATGGTTCTTGCAGGAGTCATGTGACCTTCAAAAAAGTGCACAGCTAACTCCTCAAAAGCACCTGAAAAGCGCAGCAAAAATGATTGGCGTTTTTTAAAGGCAGCTTTCAAGCGCCTCAGTGTGAAAGGGGTCTAAGTAATTTTCTAGCAGCAAATACTGATTTTAACTTGTAATTAACAAGTGTCAGAAAAAGGTTTAGCCTTTAAGTGGTTAAACTGACCTCATTTACAGACCGGAGTTCATCCCTTTGATCGCAAGGGAGGTTGAATCAAGATTGCGTTTTTTGTTAACGATTAATCGTGCAGCTCTAACCAATGGCATCACCAGTTAAGGAGGATGTCAGTGGCTTGCATAACATCCTTGTTTGACCCTCCCCTGCCCCTCTCCATCAGCACTGAGTGATGGAGAAAAACTGAGGGAGAAGAGAAACATTGGAACACTAGGCAGCACCTGATTGCAAAAGTATATTTGCTTTGGAAGAATAAACCACCTGTAACGTTGGGGGTGTCCTACTTGTGGGGATGTTGCATGCGTTATGCAAAAATATTGGAATAGTTTTTACATTTTAGAATGGGGTGCCTCAAAACTGTCCATCATTTTTAAAGGGTGCCTTGAGACTGTCCATAATATTTAAAATGCTATAGCTGCTTTTAATATTAGTGCCACTTATCTGTCCAGGGATCCAGCGGTGTCCTCACCCGAGCCGATTGAAAAATGGGCGCTGGTGCCGCCATCTTGACTAAGGGAAACCGGCAGTGATGCCTTGCGGCTTCACAGCAGTTTTCCTACTTCAAATGCCCGAAGCACGCCGCGCTTTGTGAATGGGGCGGCTGCGAGGGAAGGAGGGGGGGGGGGTGAACCTCCGGCTCATTTCACAGTGGCGAACTGAGCCAGGAGTGGGAGTGGGTACCTGTCGAAACCAGGGAGAATGCAGAATGGGCAAGGGTTGCAAAGCACAGAGAATCGACTCCATATTTACTATCTCTACTGGTATTGCCCCATTAGACACCAGGGATTTAAAGCGGTGATTTGATGTTGGAAGCCGGCAGAACTCTCCTCATTCAACTCCCTTGCAAAGTGAACAGTGTATTTGCCATTAGTAAATTAAAGCGGTAGTAAACCACTGAAGAAAAAAAAAAGACAAAGGCATAATATGCTAGTATGCATTGCATACTAGCACATTATAAAATACCTTAGAATGAGGCCCCCACAGTGGAGCCCGGTCACCGCTGAGGGGGCTGACATGTTCCCTCTGCGTTTCTCCCAGGTTTGCGGCTCCGGCGCTGTGAGCCGCGATGACATCACTCCATCCCATGCAGGAGTCCTCCTTCCTGGCAAGGAGCTCTGAAGTTCTGGCACGATCCGTTGGACCTTCAGAGCGCATGCGCCCCTGACGTCAGTGCATGCATGCAGGGGGAATATCTCCTAAACTGTACAGGTTTAGGAGATATTCATTTTACCTACAGGTAAGTTGCATTATAGGTCTTATTATAGGCTTACCTGTAGGTAAAAATCACCAAGCGGACAATACAACCGCTTTAAAGTGGTTGTAAAGTCTCAAGGTTTTTTACTTACATGCATTCTATGAATGAAAGTTAACCACCTAAGGACTGAGCCTCTTAAAAAAAATAAGCAAATGTCGGGCCCGACGTCAGGGAAAAATCTGCGTTTTTTTTTGGCGTTCTGCATCGGAATTAATGAGCGATAGTGAGCATTGGCGTCAATAGGCGTTTTTTAAAATAAAAACATTCCTCTGCTATTTTTTAACCTGAAAACGCCGGTTAACGCCAGTACAGCGTAAATGTGCGTTAGTGAGCATTTTGCCGGCTCGGCGCCAAAAATGCCAAAATGTTACAGCCTCAGAATGCGCTGGCCGTGGGTTCTGCTTTCAGCTCAGTAACGCCGACGCCATCTACAGCTCAGAAATGTCTGCGTTTTATGGGGCCATTGAATAACATGGAGAGCTGCAAAAAACGCCCAAAAACGTGCCGTCAAAAAACGCCCGTGTGTATGAGGCCTTATAAGTTAAAGTTATTTTTTTTTTTGCTATTAAATTACTTAGAACCCCCAAACATTATATATATATATATATATATATATATATATTTTTTTTTTTTTTTTCTAACACTCTTGAGAATAAGATGGCGGTCATTGCAATACTTTATGTCACACCATATTTGCTCAGCGGTTTTCAAACGCAATTTTTTTTGGAAAAAATTCAATATTTTGAATTTAAAAATAATTAAACAGTAAGGTTAGCCCAATTTTTTTCCATATTGTGAAAGTTAATGCTATGCTGAGTAAATTGATACCCAACATGTCACGCTTCAAAATTGCGCCCGCTCGTGGAATGGCGTTAAATGTTGTCACTTAAAAATCTCCATCGGCGACAGTTAAGAATTTCTACAGATTGCCAGTTTAGAGTTACAGAGGAGCTCTAGTGCTAGAATTATTGCTCTCGCTCTAACAATCGCGTTGACCCCTCACATGTGTGGTTTGAACACCGTTTTCATATGTGGGCGGGACTTACGTATATGTTCGCTTCTGCGCGTGAGCTCGGCGGGACGGGGCGCTTTTTTTTTTTTTTTGCTGCGTATTTATTTTACTTTTTTTATTTTTTCTGCTGTCCATTTAAAAAAAAAATGTTGTCACTTTTAATCCTATTGCAAGGAATGTAAACATTCCTTGTAATAGAAAAAATGCATGCCAGGACCTCTTAAATGTGAGATCTGGGAGTCAAAAAGACATCAGATCTCATATTTACAGTAAAATGCAATAAAATAAATAAATAAATGTCATAAAAAAAAAAAAAAAAGAAAAAAATCTCCTTTAAGAGCATTGGGCGGAAGTGACGTTTTTGACGTCGCTTCCGCCCTTCAATGCCATGGAGCCGAGCGGGAGCAATCTTCCCCTCAGGCATTGAGGAGAGAGGACCCGATCGTCTACGCTGCTACAACGGATCCGGTAAGCGGTGGAGACGACCGGTAGGCGGCGGGAGGGGAGTGGGTACCTCTCCCGCCCCCGATAAAAGTGTTCTCGTGGCAAATCCGCCGCAGAGACCACTGTTATCAGAAAGCGGGCCACCCACTGTTCAAAATGATACCGTGGTTATGGCAGCTATCTGCTACCATGACAACGGTATTCAACGGCAAAGTACCGCTGTTAAAAAAAACTACCGTGTACAGCAGTCCCCCCCCTCCCCCTCAATACTTACCTGAGCCTCCTCTCGATCCAGTGATGTGCGCAAGAGCAGCGGCTCTCAGGTCTCTTCCTCCTCATTGGCTGAGACAGCATTGGCTCCTGCCGCTGTCAAATATCACAGCCAGTGAGCCAATGAGGAGAGAGTGGGGGCGGAGCCGCGCCGCGCTCCATGTGGGAATGGACATGCAGAGCAACGGCTGGGGAGCGAGTCTGCTCAGGTGTCCCCATAGTAAGCCGGCTTGCTATGGGGGCACTCAGCAGGAGCGAGGGGCCAGGAGTGCCGGCGGAGGACCCGAGGAGAGGAGGATCGGAGCCGCGCTGCAAAACGGTTGCACAGAGCAGGTAAGTGTGACGCGTTTCGTATTTAAAATAAAATAAAAAAATCTGTCTTTAATATCACTTTAGCCCCCATCTGGCTCCCTGGTGGTCCAGAGTGGCGATCCTGAGGGGGGGGGGGGGTCTGCACTGATAAACTTTCAGTGCAGACCCCCCTGTCAGGAGAGCAGCCGATCGGCTTTCCTCTACTCAGGTCTGCAGACACGAGTACAGGAAAAGCCAATAAACGGCTCTTCCTGTTTACACTGTGACCAGCTGTGATTGGTCACGGCTGATCACATGGTAAAAAGCTTCCAATGGAAGCTTTTTACCTCGATTGGTAATGCGGTGGGTTAGATTGATCCACGGCACCACCGATCGCCGCAATCCGCGCCCCCCCCCCCGCGGGCGCACGATCGCGGGTTATCCTGAGGACGTCAATAGACACCCAGTCAGGATAACAGAGCCACCGCCCGGCCGCCATTTGTCAATAGGCCGGGCGGGAAATGATTAAGGGGGTGTGGCAGGGGGTGTGTCCTATGCCTACATATATTTGCTAATAGGTGTTCCTCATTCCCATCTCAAAAAGTTGGGAGGTGTGCGTGTTTTGTTTTACTAAAACCGGAGCACACAGAATCTGGTGCGGCTGTGCATGGGAGCCAATCAGTTTCTACCTTCAGCTTGGTCAGTTGAGCGTTGACATTAAAACCTGAAAGCTGATTGGTTACTATGCAGAGCTGCACCAGCTTTTTTGTGATCCGTTTTTAGTAAATCTCCCCCTTGGAATTAGTCAAGTGGCACCTCTGGATAAACATTTTAGGGCTTCAGAACTAAATTAGATGGCTCAATGATGGCAAGATCGAATGACCTGACAAACGATTTTTCAGAATTTCTGTATGAACGTCTACCTGCGGCCCTCCAGCTATTGTGGAACTACAAGTGCCATCATGCCTCAGCCTTTTGGAGTCATGCTTGTAATTTTCTTGCCTTGCAATGCCTCATGGGACTTGTAGTTCTGCAACAGCTGGAGGGCCACAGGTTGAGCACCCATGGTGTTACTATTAGGTGATAAATCTGTAATGGGTGGTGGGTGGTCTAGAATTGAAGGTGCTGGGGTCTCAAAACTAAGGCAAATTTTTTGCTTAACTCACTTATACGGCGGCAAGGTGGCACTGCTGCGCCGGATCAGGTACCTAGTATGTGATCCGACACTTCGCAGTCTGGGGTGCGCATGCGCGCCGCCGGCGGCCCGCTCCCACTGTGATTATACACAGCTGGGGCTGATTTGCGGGTGCCAGGGGACATTGAGTACACGTACCCGCAAATCAGCTCTGGCCAATATGTATTCTGCTACATATTTTTGATTAAAAAAATCCTAATAAGCGTATATTGATTGGTTTGCGCAAAAGTTATGGCGTCTACAAACTATGGGATATTTTTATTTCCTCTTTTACTAGTAATGGCGGCGATCAGCGACTTATAGCAGAACTGCGACACTGCAGTGGACGGTCAGACACTAACTGATACTTTTGACACTTTTTTTGGGGACCAGCGACGCTAATACTGTGATCAGTGCTAAAAAATATGCACTGTCACTGTACTAATGACACTGGTTGGGAAGGGGTTAAACATCAGGGGCGATCAAATGGTTAAATATTTGGATGTCCAGTGTTTTAGTACACTGTGGGGGAGGTGCTTTTACTAGGGGAAGACATGGATCCATGCCTTCTGAACGGTGTACATGCCTTCTGTAAGGTGCAGGGCCGGCTCTACCACTAGGCAGAGTAGGCTGTCGCCTAGGGCACACTGCCTCCCAGGGCGCCAAGCCCCTGTCCATATACTACCCCTGCCTGTCCATATACTACCCCAGCCTGTCTATATCCTACCCCAGCCTGTCCATATACTATCCCAGCCTGTCTATATCCTACCCCAGCCTGTCCATATACCTGCTGACTAGCATGAGGAAGCAAGCCGTGCCACCATAATTTGTCTTTAGGCTGGTTCCAGAGGCAGAGGTGCGGGCCTGTGGACCATGGCTAAAGAAATAGGTAGAGAGGCGCTGCAAAAATCTCCACCTCCATCATATACATGGACAGGGCAGAGGGGGTGGAGTCAGGGGCGGAGCCAAAGGGGGCAGCAAAATCAGGTTTTGCCTAGGGTGTCAAAAATCCTTGCACCAGCCCTGGTAAGGTGGCACTGCTACGCCAGATCACATACCTTCTATGCAATCCAGACTCTGAAGTGTTGGAGCAATGGAGTTAATGGAGAAGCAAGTCGGTCTCCATTAACTGCACTGAAAATTGCGGTAATGCGTGATGGAGATCGCGCGGGAGGGGTGAATCGCGATCGCGATTTTATTACGATCAATCGTGCAGCTCTGAATCAAACCCATAGATCTGGGAGGAATGTAACAAAATAAGATGTATAAAATGTGTTTTTTTTAAAAACATTCATTAAAGTGTTTGTAAACCCTCACATATACCCAGCGAAGTGACTGGGCTCAGGTAATACACAGAGATGAAACAAATCATCCTACATAAGTTGTACCTGTTTATCTGCCGTATTCTGTTCCCTAGATTCGTTCAAAGTCCAGAATTTATAAAGCTGGTTTGAGCTGTCAGAAAGCAGCGGGCGGGGAGCTGAAATTACACTATGCAGAACTCAGTGAGCAGAACTCTGAGAGCTGATTGGAGGGAAGGGACACACCCCCCTTCACACAGCACACAGGAACAGAGCTGAGGCTGTCAATCTGCTGGAGATCCATCCCCTGTCACCATTTATCTCTTGGTGTCAGAAGTGGCTCATGCTGATAGCAGAGGAAGAAAGCAGCAGGCAGAAATGACACTTAGTGCTCTGGAGTGAGACAAGTACACACTATAGAGCGATATGCTTTGTTCATATTTCATGTCTGAGGTTTGCAACCACTTTAAGGATCGCAGGATCAGAAGTAAATAAGACGCAACTGGATTATACTGCTACCTACAGGATAAAATTTGGACACTGGCAAACAAATTAGTAGTTGGCCAGCCAGCAGTGGCGGCCCATAATGCAGGGCGCAGGGGCGCCGTCCCCCTAATGAATGCATCTGGCCCCCTAATTAATGCGTCCAGCCCCCTAATCTACATGCAGGGCGCTGGATGCATGGATTCCAATGGGTGTTTTTTTAGAAGTACATAATTAGAGCCAGAGGCTCTAATAGGCTTTTAAAGAGGGTGGGCTCGAGGCGCAGAGCACTGTGCCCCGAACACACACTTGTATGACAATAGGGAATGAATATTCGTTATTGTGTTCCTGATTCTCCTATCAGGAAGCGGGTCCTGAGACCCGTCACACGATTGGGCGAAAGGAGAGGTGATCATATTGCCCGCCTAGGAGGAGGAGGGAGGAGACACACGGATACTGAGGAGGAAGAGACACGGGAAGCCGCTGCCTGCCCACGACCTAGATGGGGTAAGTGCAGGGCGGGTGACCCGACCGCCTGGAGGGGGGTTTCGACCGACCGCAAATGGGTGGCTGTGGGTGCATTGTTTGCCACCCCCCCAGAAAATATACACCACTGCCAGCCAGAAGTCATCCCTTCCACCCATGACGCTTCAATTTTTTACTTGTATCCTAGGAGGAAAGTTTAAGGATTATTACTTGATATTTCTAAATTCTTTTATTGAGATTTTTTTTCTTTCAATCAAGACTTAATCATTCTGCTTCTCAGGTGGGCTCTTAGGCAGATTTTCATTTTGGCTAAACCTCAGCATCGCCTTGGAGCCTGTACTTGGACCCCGCCAGACTGAAGATTGAGGGGCTTACCTGCAATTTGAACCTTGGGTACTGGTCTCAGCTTGGGTACTGGTCTCAGCTTGGGTACTGGTCTCAGCTTGGGTACTGGTCTCAGCTTGGATACTGGTCTCAGCTTGGATACTGGTCTCAGCTTGGGTACTGGTCTCAGCTTGGATACTGGTCTCAGTATGGGTACTGGTCTCAGCTTGGGTACTGGTCTCAGCTTGGGTACTGGTCTAAGCTTGGATACTGGTCTCAGCTTGGATACTGGTCTCAGCTTGGGTACTGGTCTCAGCTTGGATACTGGTCTCAGCTTGGGTACTGGTCTCAGCTTGGGTACTGGTCTCAGCTTGGATACTGGTCTCCACTTGGGTACTTGTCTCAGCTTGGATACTGGTCACAGCTTGGATACTGGTCTCAGCTTGGGTACTGGTCTCAGCTTGGGTACTGGTCTCAGCTTGGATACTGGTCTCAGCTTGGATACTGGTCTCCACTTGGGTACTGGTCTCAGCTTGGATACTGGTCACAGCTTGGGTACTGGTCTCAGCTTGGGTACTGGTCTCAGCTTGGGTACTGGTCTCAGCTTGGGTACTGGTCTCAATTTGGATACTGGTCTCAGCTTGTATACTGGTCTCATCTTGGGTACTGTTCTCAATTTGGATATTGGTCTGAGCTTGGATACTGGTCTGAGCTTAGGTACTGGTCTCAGCTTGGGTACTGGTCTGAGCTTAGGTACTGGTCTCAACTTGGGTACTGGTCTCAGCTTGGATACTGGTCTCAGTTTGGATACTGGTCTCAGCTTGTGTACTGGTCTCAGCTTGGATACTGGTCTCAGCTTGGATACTGGTCTCAGCTTGGGTACTGGTCTCAGCTTGGGTACTGGTCTCAATTTGGATACTGGTCTGAGCTTGGATACTGGTCTCAGCTTGGATATTGGTCTTAGCTTGGATACTGGTCTGAGCTTAGGTACTGGTCTCAGCTTGGATACTGGTCACAGCTTGGATACTGGTCTCAGCTTGGGTACTGGTCTCAGCTTGGGTACTGGTCTCAGCTTGGATACTGGTCTCCACTTGGGTACTGGTCTCAGCTTGGATACTGGTCACAGCTTGGATACTGGTCTCAGCTTGGGTACTGGTCTCAGCTTGGGTACTGGTCTCAGCTTGGGTACTGGTCTCAGCTTGGGTACTGGTCTCAGCTTGGGTACTGGTCTCAGCTTGGATACTGGTCTCAGCTTGGGTACTGTTCTCAATTTGGATATTGGTCTGAGCTTGGATACTGGTCTGAGCTTAGGTACTGGTCTCAGCTTGGGTACTGGTCTGAGCTTAGGTACTGGTCTCAACTTGGGTACTGGTCTCAGCTTGGATACTGGTCCCAGTTTGGATACTGGTCTCAGCTTGTGTACTGGTCTCAATTTGGATACTGGTCTCAATTTGGATACTGGTCTGAGCTTGGATATTGGTCTTAGCTTGGATACTGGTCTGAGCTTAGGTACTGGTCTCAGCTTGGATACTGGTCACAGCTTGGATACTGGTCTCAGCTTGGGTACTGGTCTCAGCTTGGATACTGGTCACAGCTTGGATACTGGTCTCAGCTTGGGTACTGGTCTCAGCTTGGGTACTGGTCTCAGCTTGGATACTGGTCTCAGCTTGGATACTGGTCTCCACTTGGGTACTGGTCTCAGCTTGGATACTGGTCACAGCTTGGGTACTGGTCTCAGCTTGGGTACTGGTCTCAGCTTGGGTACTGGTCTCAGCTTGGGTACTGGTCTCAATTTGGATACTGGTCTCAGCTTGTATACTGGTCTCATCTTGGGTACTGTTCTCAATTTGGATATTGGTCTGAGCTTGGATACTGGTCTGAGCTTAGGTACTGGTCTCAGCTTGGGTACTGGTCTGAGCTTAGGTACTGGTCTCAACTTGGGTACTGGTCTCAGCTTGGATTTCGAGTCTGGTCATGGGTTCGACTCTGGT
>BLSH010545474.1:628089-639524 GCA_018402905.1 Glandirana rugosa | reverse complement strand
TTGGATTCCTCCCCCCCTCTGGTTTCGCATTTGGCACCTTTGGGGGGGGGGGGGGGGAGGGGGAAGAGGACACCTGTCCTTTTCCACACATCCGGGCGGGAGCTCGGGCCGACAGCCGCGGCCGTCAGCAGCCGGGCTCCCTCCTCCTCCGCCGCCACCAATGAGAGCGCGCAGTGGCGGTTCATGCATGTGCAGTAGGGATGAAGCCGAAGCTACACATCCGGGTTCCCTTAGTCTCAATGGCGGCGGCCGCACTCGTCCACCGATGCGAAGATCGGTGGGCGGTGCCGACATCGCTGGACTCCAGGACATGTAAGTGTCCTAAAGTAAAAAGTCAGCAGCTACTGTATGTGTAGCTGCTGACTTTTAATTTTGAAAGGGGCGGCGGCGGGCGGTGGACCTCCTCTTTAAAGCGGTTGTCAACTTGTGACAACCAGTTTAACCTACAGGTAAGCCTTATCATAGGCCTGCACGGTTCAGGAGATTTGCGGTGTTGTAGCTGTGCCGACATCATGTTGCCACATGCGCAGTGAAGAAAAGGCCTCTGTGCCGTTCCTCCACTGTGACCGTGCCGTGACTGGCGGCTCCTGCGCTCATGTGCAGGAATAATGTCACGTGACTCCGGCCAGTCACAGCGCCGGAGTCGCGGCCCCGGAAGGAAGAGGGGCAGAAGATGGACGCCGCCAGCACAGGGGACAGCGCTGGACGTTGCGGCTTCGTTTGCAGGTAAGTGGCACATAATGGGCTACTATGCGATGCACACTACCCCATTATGATTCTACTCTACAGGGGAATGTAGAGGAAAGTAAACCCCATCTGGGTTTACTTCCTCTTTAATAAATATGCAGAGTGGCTACAGACAAAATTGGTAGATCTTATAAGAAGGGGCATCGTCAACTGCGCTCTTTTTAACAGGCTTTATGAATGTAGCACCCTGGTTTCAGCGGGGGTGCTGTTAAATTTAGTTTGCTGGGTGGTAAATAGCCTGGCCAAATAGTTAGGTGATCTCCTGACTCTTTCCTAACTCTGGGTTTGGTGCATCTCTCTCCTCTGCCTTTGGGTGGCACTGCTGCTGATGGCATTGGACAGATGAGATGTACATAAACTCAGAATACGAATGATGGGCTACTCTAGCCAGTGGGCGGGGGTTTGCTTGGGCCCCATGGCCTGCTGGGAGAGCCTATATATTTGGGAGGAGTCCGGTGATCACTGTTCTGTGCCACCTGGGCGGCTGTCTGGGTGGACGTGTGTTGAAAACTCCCAAATGGTAGGGCAGAAGCCTGAGCATAGCTCCCAACTGTCCCTGATTTCGAGGGACTGTTCCTGATTTGGAACAATGTCCCTCTGTCCCTCATTGTTCCTCATTTGTCCCTCATTTTGGTCTGATGCATATACCTATATATAAAATGCACTATTTATCTATCAAAAAGTGTTTTACAATGCTAAACCATTCATCCAATTTCTAAATAGCTGCATTTGTACATTTAAAAAGCTAATATAAATAGAAGTGATAAAAAAAAGCACTTGTGGGTTTACTTAATAATTTTTTTTGGTTTAATTCTCCTTTAAGGGGGGCGTGGCAGGGTGTGTGTCCTATGCCTACATACTTTTGCTAATAGGTGTCCCTCGTTCCCATATCAGAAAGTTGGGAGGTATGGCCTGAGGCCTATCCGGGAGTATCTGGTTGCTAGGCAGTCTGAGGCCTACCCAGGACAAGAAGCAGCAGCGGAGGATTGGGGCTTCATTTCGAAGCCTAACCAAGTTGCACAGGTTCTGCCGGCTGGAGAACCCCTCTATGTTGGAGGTTATTTTTTTACTGGTAATGGCGTCGATCTGCGATTTATCGGGACTGCGATATTGCGGCGGACACGTTGACGTTTTTGACACTTTTTTGGGACCAATGACATTTATACAGCGATCAGATCTAAAAATAGACACTGATTACTGTATAAATGTAATTGGCAGGGAAGGGTTTAACACTAAGGGGGCAGTGAAGGGGTTAAATGTGTTCCCTGGGCGTGTTCTAACTGTGGGGGGGGCGAGGTTGGCAGGGGCATGACAGATCTAACTGATCCCAGCGACAGGGATCAGTAGATCTGGCATGCCCCCCCTCACAGAATGGGGAACCGCTGTGTTTACAACGGCGGTTCCCCGTTCTGACCCTCTGTGAGGAGATCGCGGGTCTCCGGCGGACATCGGGTCCGCCCGACCCGAGGGCACGCTCACGACTGGCGGGAGCGCGCCCAGCGCAAGCTGAAGGGGAGGACGTCTATTAACGGCCTCCCAGCATTTAAGAGCTATGGCTATGGCGCGGACGCTAAGAATTTAACAACCAGCTTACTCTGCACCCTGATTGGGCAAAGCTTTGCACTGGGAATGCAGCATTGCAGGGTGTTCGTCGGGGAAAACACCCAACAAACATCCTGCAATTAGGGTGTTTGGTGAACAGATGAACAGGCAAATGTTCGGCCAGAACCAATGCTTGGGCCAAAATGTTCGCCCATCCCTACTGCTGTATAAATAGAAGAAAGAGAGCATAAAAAATAATGAATGCGACCATCACATCTAAGAATTGGTAAGCTGCAAAATAATAATTGTTTGCTTTTGGGGTTAATAGCGCTTTAATGTTCTCTCCTGAGCATCTTGAGGTAAATTAGTCCTAGGAGTGAGCAGTGCCAGATTTTGGCTGACCAGAGTAACCCAAGGCCACCGGCGTGGTGGGAGTTCACAGACTGCTGCATGCCAGGGCAGATGCTCATCTGTGCTCAGCATTCTGGCCTGTGGTTCTTGCTACAGTGCTTGGGGATCGGTGACGTTGGATGTCTGCCCACCAGCCAGCTTCCCTTCTGCACCATTGATATTTCCATAGAAACCATTGCTCTTGTCAGGCTGACTTTTATGTAGCTGTAAAATTACTAGGTCAGGACCCGGTCTCTTAACCTCATGCAGTAGATGCAGCTGTTAGATTGTGTTTTTCTTGGCAGGGTTCTGCTTAGGTTGCTACAGAGAGACCAGCTATAGGGATGTCAACCTGTTAGGAATTTAACGTTTTTATAAGGTTTTAGTAGCCTATAATGGTAGGGCTATCTACATTTCTAATTATAACCAATCATTGCAGTTGTTTCTAACCCTGGGCAGGCTTGTGTTAGATGTATTAGCTGATTTCCTCAAACCAGACATCCATAATCTTTGGTGACCATCACACCCACTATTGCATCATTACGACTCACAAGAATTTTTGTCCTTCATAGGAAGAGGTTTTTTTCTTTTTACTTCCAGGTTGAGACCTGCTCTGGTCTTTGTTTCCTTAATCCTTCATATTTGTATGACCGTTAGCAGGGGAGGGCTGGGCCAGGGGGCAGGGTGGCAATTGCCCCCCAGGCCACCCTAACTTACATTTGATAGGCACTGGTGCGGCTGCATTGATGGGCACTGGTGGGGCTGAATTGATGGGCACTGGTGAGGCTGCATTGATGGGCACTGATGAGGCTAAGCTGATAGGCACTGATGAGGCTGAATTGGTGGGCACTGGTGAGGCTGCATTGATGGGCACTGATGAGGCTAAGCTGATAGGCACTGATGAGGCTGTATTGGTGGGCATCGATGAGGCTGCATTGATGCATTATTTTTGTTAAACCTCCTTTGTTGCTATTAACATTAAATTATGTTATCACATTGTATCATATTTGTCTTGCTTCATAACATCAATATCCGTTCTAAAACCAGGTAGGCATGGATGGTGAGCTGATTCGGTGGTTCAATGGGCCACTTGACTGGACTTGCCCCCCAGGCCTAAGGCTGCCAGCCCTCCCCTGACCGTTAGTCACTTATATTTATCCTTTACTGCAAGCCTATGGCTACTCAAATCCCATTCTCTCCTTTCCATGATTCCTGGATCCCCTTAGGTCTGCAACAAAAGAGGTCCTCAGGCAACTGAACTTGATTCCATCAGAGACCTGGAACATCTACTTTGGCAGGAAAATCAACAACCAGGGATAAGGCGCAAGGCCAATGATCTATTGGGAAGAAACACAAATATGAGCAGAATAACTATCTGGTTCTAGGATCAGAATCAGGGCTCATAAGTCCAAATGTATAAAAAAAGTCCATGTAGAATAAATGGACTATAGAAGATAATGAAATAGGAAGGAAACAGACTAACACGAATGGCAGCTTCTATAGAGGACCCAAATCGGGTTCCAAGTTGTAGACAAGGAAAAAGAAGAGTCTCTAAGTGTAGACGTTAAAAATATTCATTACTCCCATCACCACCCCCAACAAAAAAAAACACCACCACCAAAAAAATAATTAAAATATTTATTACTCAAATCAGACACTTGGCAACTCACGTTCCATCCGTGTAAAGCGGGCATGGAAGAGAAGTGTCTCTCAGGAAAGGAAGGAAAGGCAGGAAATGTCAGGGAGGAACCGTTCAATATACTGTGGACCTCTTGGTCTATATTCCGCGAATCATCTGCATTTCAGGTTTGGATCAAGGAAGTTATTCCTCAAACCTCCAACCAGCCATGATGAAGTGACTTCAACCTTCCCTCTCCTTCTTCTACCCCCAGTCAATCTTTTCTCTCTTACCTTTCTTTTCCTCTCTTCCCTTGCTAAGGGCCAAACTTCTCAAATGCTCTCATTTCCTCTCTTTGCTAATAGATGAACCTGCCAATTGCAATGTGTTGCTTGTCACTTTGTTACCCAGGGAAGATAATATTCGACTAACTTAGTTGGGTTGTTACCCTACCAGCTCCTATCAAGATGATTTGAGACAATAATGCTTCTTCTTTATTTTGTAGCACCCTCTAGGTAGGTAGGTGTAGAGACAGGATTTTTCTGTGAGAGTAGGAACATTTAGGCAGGCCTAGCTGGTGGTTAGGCCTGTTTGTTTTCATTCTGGGCTGGGAGTGGCTCAGTGTAGAGCTGGTGACTCACAGGCAGTCTCCCTGAGACCTCCTTCTTTCGAGCGCTTTCTGGAAAGTTCTGGAAAGAGAGGAGAGGAGAGGTGGAGCTTCCTGGGGTATTCTGGGGAGCCCTGACCAATCCCCAACCTGGATTGGCAGGGGGCAGGACTCCTTCAATACCCAGGGTCAGCCCAGCTGGGGGGAGTATTGTCGGGTGGAAGAGATGGAGATGGAGTACTGGGGCTGTCGGGGCATTTGAGGGAGCTCCCCAGCTTTGGGGGGGGGTGACCTTGGGCCTGGGCTTGGGTGCAGACAGGTGTCTATATATACCGGAGTGTATATAGTTGTCCTAAGCAAGTTCTACAAATTTCACTGGGCATCCCATATTTCCATTACCCCATCCAAGTTCAATCCCCTCAATAAAAACACAAAAACAAAGTACATGGACTGTTCTGTGTCTCGGAGTGTCTGAGAGATGAATGCCAGGCTAAGCGGGGTGACGAGTGAACCACAAAACTCAGCAGCCCCTACGAGGGGACCGCTACAAGTGTGGTTTTGCTCATCTAGAATCTGAGTTTTTATACAGATTTTCGGTAACTTACCATCTTGGATGACCTGAACCTTACACTATTGTTACTTTTTCTATTCTTTGTATCTGTACTCCCTCTTTATGAAAAAGATAAACTAAGATTGAACTGAAAACAGCTTATATGCACCATGCTTACAGGCTATATAATGAAATGCTTTAGTCAGTCTTTCTCAACCTTTTCAACACAGAGGAACCCTTGAAATAATTCTCCGGTCTCGGGGAACCCCTGCTAAAAATTTAAAATCTACAACTCATGATACATCAGTGTGATGGTCAATGGGAAGAATGCTCCTTACACTTGTGGTCAATGGGAAGAATGCTCCTTACACTTGTGGTCATTGGGAAGAATGCTCCTTACACTTGTGGTCATTGGGAAGAATGCTCCTTACACTTGTGGTCAATGGGAAGAATGCTCCTCACACTTGTGGTCATTGGGAATAATGCTCCTCACACTTGTGGTCATTGGGAAGAATGCTCCTCACACTTGTGGTCATTGGGAAGAATGCTCCTTACACTTGTGGTCATTGGGAAGAATGCTCCTCACACTTGTGGTCATTGGGAAGAATGCTCCTTACACTTGTGGTCAATGGGAAGAATTACCCACTTACAGGTAGCTAAAAAGATCAATGGTGTCATTGAGAATTTATCTGAGGTAGAAATTGACCATTGCTCAAGGAACCCCTAGCAACCTCTGGAGGAACCCTGGTTGAGAAACCTTGCTTTAGATAATTCTGATGCTGACATACTCTGTGAAGACCGAAAACATTTGCAGCAAATAAATGGCGACTATTGGGACCAGTTGATGGGTTGTCAGGGATTGATGGCGTTCTCTGCTGAAGATGGCCCTCCATGCTTCTCTATGGGCAGCTTCTACACCAGGGACATGCAATTAGTGGACCTCCAGCTGTTGGAAAACTACAAGTCCCAGCATGCCTCTGCCTCTGGGTGTCATGCTTGTGGCTGTCAGAGTCTTGCTATGCCTCATGGGACTTGTAGTTCTGCAACAGCTGGAGGTCCGCTAATTGCATATCCCTGCTCTACACCATGCAGTGCCCAATAGATGAACATGCTGGGTGGAGGTCCAATCCTGATGGAACAATCAGAAACCCTCCTATGTGTGTAACTTTACTGCACTTTTATCCTCCTTGTATTTCCTTTTGTGTTATGTCTGAGTTCTTATTTGTTTCCCCTTATTAGTCCTTTTGACATTTCATCTGTAATGTATTTAAAATGAATAATAAAAAGGTAAAAAAAAAAAGAAATACACAAAGCACACCAAGATTCAAGGAAGAATGTATAAGGCTCCTATTTACAGACAATACTTGCTTATCCAATTTTTCAGCTTTAAATTTAAAGCGTAACTCCAATCTCCACAAACGTTCCCCTCTGGGTGATCTCTGTACATTGCAAGGATTATAACAAACTTTGTTGCAGATTCCTACCTTTTGTTGTTCTGAAGAAATCCCTGTTTGCTTCTCTGTGCCTCTGTGCTCAGTGGGTCTAATGGGAGTGGTTTCATAATTACCAATCGGGCGTGCAGCTGCAGAGCACTAATGAGGAAAGCTGCTGGGCCTGCATCCCTTTTTTTCCTATTGGGAGTATCTCACCAAAAAAAAATGACAGTTTTGTTGCAGGGGATGCCTGAAATCTGACTTGTATCTTAGGCAGACTTCTGGGAAAATTGGTGAGCCAATCACACAAGCAGGAAATGATGTTTCTGGGGAGTGGTCAGGACACATTCTGTGTACAGAACAACTTCAGGTAGCCATATTGCACAGCATTTATAGAAAATGACAGCAGCTGCAGATTGAAAAGGAAAGGTGATTTTTAATAACATTCAATTACAATATGATTTGTATCGCAATTGTACACGCTATATTATTTTTTCTTTATTTGCTATTTTTTTTCCCCACGAAAGGGGAGTTACCCTTTAACCACTTCAGCCCTGGAAGGATTTCCAGCTTTAGGACTGGAGCCCTTTTTGCGATTCGGCACTGCGTCGCTTTAACTGACAATTGCGCGGTCGTGCGACGTTGTACTCAAACGAAATTTGCACCCTTTTTTTCCCACAAATAGAGCTTTCTTTTGGTGGTATTTGATCACTGCTGCGTCATTTCTGATCGCCGCTATAAACAAAAGAAGAGCGACAATTTTACAAAAAAACCCAAATTTCTTACTTTTTGCTAAAATACAAATCCAAAAAAAAATATAAAAAAACATTTTTTTTCACCGGTTTTGGCCGATTTATATTCTTCCTCATATTTGTGATAAAAAAAATCGCAATCGGCGTTTACGGATGATGAGAGTTCATTTTTGGGGTTTTTATGTTTTTATTTTTTTTTTACTAGTAATGGCGGCGATCTGCGATTTTTAGCGGTACTGCGATATTGCAGCGGACATGTCGGACCATTTTGACACTTTTTTGGGACCATTGGCATTTATACAGCGATCGATGCTATAAAAATGCACTGATTACTGTGTAAATGCCATTGGCAGTGAAGGGGTTAACCTGCAGGGGGCGCTCTAAGGGTTAACTGTGTTCCCTGGGCGTGTTCTTACTGTGGGGGGACTGCCCTAGCTGGGGAAGGGAAGTGATCACGGCCTCAATGTACAGGAAGGCTGTGATCATAGCCCTTCCCCCTTCACAGAACGGAGGTCCGTGTTTACTTACACGGACCTCCGTTCTTTCACTCCGGGGGGGCATCGCGGGTGGCCGGCAGAGATCGAATCCGCCGCACCCGCTCCCTGGCCCTCCCCGAACACAGTGAGCGTGGGGGCGCGCCTCCCGCGGCGCGCGCGTGCTCACTAGGCTCGATCCCGTAGCCGCCGTCATATGACGGCGATTTGCGGGAAAGAGCCACCTTGTCGCCGTCAGATGCCGATCGGCGGTCGGCAAGCGGTTAAACTAACCATTTCCTATGGAAAAATGCCATTATTCTGATTGCATCCATTCAGCGGGGAAGCATCAGACTAGTATAAACATGATTGGTAGCAGCCATTATAAGGATCTGTGTCCTCTCTATAGATAGCCTAGTCTATAATGCACACTGGGCTGGATTTACTAAAGGCAAATAGACTCTGCACATAGGTGTGCCCAGCCTATTGCATTAGGGTGGCACCACAAAGCGCAAACAAACATGAGTGTGCGTGTATATCACAAGGGCAGAGATCAGTGTCCGTAGTCTATTTTTATTTTATTTTATTTTATTTTATTTTTTTACTATTTTGTTTTTTTTATTATTTTTTACAATATTATAATTTATTATTTTTTTACAATCTTATTTAGGAGCCCTGCTGGGGGCCTTTGATGAAATATCAGGGGTCTAAATAGACCCCTGATGTCTCACTTTTGAGACAGAGAAAGGTACTGAGGACAGAGATTCCCCCGTCCCTTTCTCTGCAGCCAGGCAACAGGGGTAATTTGCACAGTACAGGGTGATTAGGGTGTGCCCAGGCGCACCTGCCATCCTATGTGTGCACGCCTATGACTGTGCACTTTGCAAGTGCAGTTGCTCCAGAGTAAATGAGGGGAAGCTCGGATGACTTCCATCATCCAATCAAAAATGCTTTTTAACCTCTTGCTTACTGGGCACTCAAACACCCCTCTTGCCCAGACCAATTTTCCGCTTGCAGCGCTGTCGCATTTTGAATGACAATTGCACAGTCGTGCGACATTGTACCCAAACAAAATTTTTATCATTTTTTTCCCGCAAATAGAGCTTTCTTTTGGTGGTATTTGATCACCTCTGCGGTTTTTATTTTTTGTGCTATAAACAAACAAATAGCGACAATTTTGTAAAAAGAACAATATTTTTTCCTTTTTGCTATAATACAAATCAAAAAAAAAAAAAAAAAAAAAATGATTAAAAAAAAAAAAAAAAAAAAAATGATTCATCAGGTTAGGCCGATATATATACTTCTACATATTTTTGGTAAAAAAAAATCGCAATCGGCGTATATTGATTGGTTTGCGCAAAAGCTATCGCGTCTACAATCTATGGGAAATGATTTATGCCTTTTTATTATTATTTTTTTTTTACTAGCAATGGCAGCGATCTGCGATTTTTATCGGGACTTTGATATTGAGGCGAACATGTCGGACATTTTTGACACTTTTTTGGGACCAATGACTTTTATACAGCGATCAGAAATGTAAATATCCACTGATTACTGTATAAATGTCATTGGCAGGGAAGGGGTTAACACTAAGGGGGCAGTGGGGGGGGGGGGGGTTAATTTTGTTCCCTGTATGCGTTCTAACCGTGTGGGGGCTGGGCTGGCCGGGACATAACAGATCTCACTGATCCCAATCACAGGGATCAGTAGATCTATTATTTCCCCCTTCACAGAACGGAGAACAGCCGTGTTTACCTCGCCGCCGCCTGTCAGTGCGCGCCGGGAGCATGCAAAGGGGGCGGACGTCCATGGATGTCGCCCCGGCAATTGAGATCCGCGCTGGAGTCGTATTTTGGCTATAGCGCAGCTCTCTAGTGGTTAAAAAAAAAAAAATAATTCCTTGCATGTGATTGGGTAGTCTTCGCAAAGTGAATCTCATTTACTAAGCACTGGAGCAACTGCATTATGGGATAAACATAAATCCATAGTCAGACAACAAGGTTAATGTAAAAAAAAATATATATATATAAAAAAATATATAAATATGTATAAAAAAAAAAAAAAATAAAAAATTAAAAAAAAAAAAATAATAAAAAGGGGCAGACTTGATGGACTACTCAGTCTTTTTCTGCCGTCACTTTTCTATGTTTCTATGTTTCTATGCATTTGCAAAGTGCACGGTCTATTTGCCTTAAGTAAATCCACCCCATTAATTCTATAACTGATAGAATTGAAGGTTCTGTTTGTTCTCTTCGCCGGCTGTGCAGAGTTTTTCGGTTCATCTCCCAAAAAGATCTTTTGCTGCTCAAGATATCTCTAGACTGACATCATTATATTGCCTCCAGGGTAAGGCTGTTCCGCCATGCACTGACAATTGTCTTTCATTCCCAGGGTCTGGGACGCCCTGACGGATAACTACATCCCGATAACTGGTGACAAATGGAGAGAGCACAACGAAGAGCTACTGAATGGCAACTTGTCTGATTCCGAGGTATTTCCATTTTTTTTTTGCTTTATATACCTTGCTGGAAAATAATAGACCCGCCTTTGCTGCTAATTGACGTTTACAGTATTTGGAGGTTAGAAATTTGCATGCGTTTGTCTTATTGTCAGTCCTCTGGTTTCTTGCCTGGTTCCCCATTGTTTATTATCCAGCCACAATACTCTCTCAGATTAGTAGTCAGCGCTGCGTTTTTTTCAGCGGCTTCCATCCAAAGTGGTTCCATTGTGTGTATACTGTGTAAGGCCATAGATGAGGCATACAATTATGTTATGGAAATAATTAAAAAGGGAAGCATGGGAATTAAAAAGAATAAAGGCACATGGTCACCTAGAGTAAGGAAAGGGATGGTCGGCACTCAGGAGGGCATCCAAAGTGGTATTTCTTTATTAAATACATGTACAAAGCTGTAAAACAACCTACGCGTTTCAGACGTTAGCCCTTAGTCATGCTGCAACCTTCCCACATACACGCTCCGCCCCGTGCTCAGGCCTCGAGGCTGCTGACACCTCCAATGTACCAGAGTAAGGAAAGGGATGGTCGGCACTCAGGAGGACATCCAAAATGGTATTTCTTTATTAAATACATGTACAAAGCTGTAAAACAACCTACGCGTTTCAGACGTTAGTCCTTAGTCATGCTGCAACCTTCCCACATATACGCTCCGCCCCGTGCTCAGGCCTCGAGGCTGCTGTCACCTCCAATGTACCAGAGTAAGGAAAGGGATGGTCGGCACTCAGGAGGACATCCAAAATGGTATTTCTTTATTAAATACATGTACAAAGCTGTAAAACAACCTACGCGTTTCAGACGTTAGTCCTTA
>BLSH010545474.1:592502-603264 GCA_018402905.1 Glandirana rugosa | reverse complement strand
CACACACAATCGTTATATTTGGACTGTCTCCCAGATTGTGAAAGTGGGAGATGGGTTATCATGTTTATTTTTCGAGACCGACTTCAAAGTGACGTTTCGAAGACACGGGGCTTCGCCAATTAGCTAGGAACGTCTCTCACTAACATTTCCTTTAAATGGGAGTATACCTCTTCGTGACTTCTCGACTCACCGGTAAATAAGACGACTACGTCAGAAAGAAAGGTAGATGACAAAATCCGTCGTAATGTAATGCAGCTTGCGTGTATCGTTACGTGACGTTATTACACTATACCATTTGCTGACACTTAATGCTCATACATCAGTTTGGTATGTTTGCCCCGGGCTCTAGATTACCTTGTCCTGGCACTGGCTACACAAATCATACCATATCACATTATTGCAGTGCATTGCTATGTGCGTTCGACGTAATGTAATGCTGCCTAAAACAGTAGATGGAAAGAAAGACTGCATCAGCAGAATAAATGGCCACTCAGCTCTTCAGTGCTTCTCCATATGAGGGTAAATTTCCTTTACAATCACTCTCTGCAAGGATCGATTAACCGCTTCGGGGCACAGAAGCTTTGCAGTGAAACTTCAGCCAGAGCTTTTTATTTGTACTATTGGGTAGAGGGTGAAAGTGTTAGACCCTCTGTCAGGTTTATATTGCTAACACACACATTTCTATTGTGAAGACGGCATCACATAAGGCACAAGAAACCAACATTTCAGGGCCTCACAGGGTCCCTTTCTCAAGCAACATAGTAGCAATTGTTTTGCCTTGAGAAAGAGGCCGTGCCGGGCCCCAAAACTCAGTTTTTATGTCTTATGTGATGCTACCTTCACAATAAACATGCAAAATGCATCTATTTGGAGTGCTGATGCCTTCATGTTAGCAATATAAAACAAACATTTTAGGGCCACGAAAAAGACCCCTTTCTCAAGGGGGGACGGGGGAAAGGGGGGACGGAGTCGGACAACTGTCTGTCTCCATTCCCTTGAGAAAGGGTTTCTTTGTGGCCCCCAAACCTTGGTGGTATTTATTTGGTATTGACTGCTCTTTGTCTATGGCTCCTGCAATTTGACCTCATTAAAATTGTGACTGAATGAACACAGAATAAAAGAGAAAAAATCCTTGTTCAAAAAGAAGCAAACTTTACCAGCAGAACATGAGACAAAGACTATAAAATCCATAGAGTTTATTACAGCCATTAATATCGCATACAAAAGAGAGAAAAACCCAAGGTGTAATATACAATAAAAACCCAACATGGATTGGAAATAAACACATAGCATACTCTTATAGCAACAAAGTGTGCAAGAACGTTATATATTGTAGGTGTGCTTTCCCAAATACAACAGGCAACGCGTTTCACAGTGGACTTTGCTTCCTCAGGGCAGTTGGGTAGATCAGTGTCACTAAGTGCAACAAAAGAGATTAAAAGTAATCATTAACATTACTTATTTTTTTAGAAAATACCATAAAAATATTGGACATGTAGTTGTGCTTGTGCTCACATCAGTATGGCGGTGTGCCAAAAAGACTCACATATATGCAGCATCTGCTGCACCGCCATACTATATGCTATATTATTGTACAAAATGTAGTAAGAAAAAGGAAAAAAAAAAAGCAATGGTATTAGATTCTCTTAATCTCGTTTGTTGTATTTAGTGATACTGATCTACCCAACTGTCCTGAGGAAGCAACATCCACTGTGAAACACGTTGAAGGTTGGATTTTGAAACTGCACCTGCATCATATGTTCTTAGTTGCTATACGAGTATACTTACTAGGTGTCTATTTCCAATCCATGTTGGGTATATTTTCCTTTATTGGGCTTTTCTCTCTCACATACATTTCTTTAAAAGAGAGAAAACCCCAATAAGGGGAAACATACAATAAAAACCCAATATGGATTGGAAATAAACACCTAGTAAGCATACTCTTCTAGCAACAAAGTGTGCAAGAATGTTATATGTTGTAGGTGTGCTTTCCCATATCCAACAGTCAACGCGTTTCACAGTGGACTTTGCTTCCTCAGGGCAGTTGGGTAGATTAGTGTCACTAAGTGCAACAAAAGAGATTAAAAGTAATCATTAACATTACTTATTTTTTTAGAAAATACCATAAAAATATTGGACATGTAGTTGTGCTTGTGCTCACATCAGTATGGCGGTGTGCCCAAAAGACTCACATCTTCAGCGTCTGCTGAACCTCCATACTATATACTATATTATTGCAAAAAATGTAGTAAGAAAAAGGAAAAGTAAAAAAGCAATGGTATTAGATTCTTTTAATCTCGTTTGCTGTATTTAGTGATACTGATCTACCCAACTGTCCTGAGGAAGTAACATCCACTGTGAAACATGTTGAAGGTTGGATTTTGAAACTGCACCTGCATCATATGTTCTTAGTTGCTATAAGAGTATACTTACTAGGTGTCTATTTCCAATCCATGTTGGGTATATTTTCCTTTATTGGGCTTTTCTCTCTCACATACATTTCTTTAAAAGAGAGAAAACCCCAATAAGGGGAAACATACAATAAAAACCCAATATGGATTGGAAATAAACACCTAGTAAGCATACTCTTATAGCAACAAATTGAGCAAGAACGTTATATGATGTGGGTGTGCTTTTCCAAATCCAACAGTCAACGCGTTTCAGTGAACTTTGCTTGCTCAGGACAGTTGGGTAGATCAGTATCACTAAGTACTACAAAAGAGATTAAAAGTAATCATTAACATTACTTACATTTTTTTTACAATTCCATAATTATATTGGACATGTAGTTGTGTTTGTGTTCACATCAGTATGGAGGTGTGCCCAAAAGACTCATATACTGATGTAAGCATGAACACAATCTACATGTCCAGTATATTTATATTATTGTAAAAAATGTAGTAAGAAAAAGGAAAAGGAAAAAAGCAACATTATTTGATTCTTTTAATCTCTTTTGCTGTATTTAGTGATACTGATCTGTCCTGAGGAAGCAATATCCACTGTGAAACACGTTGAAGGTTGGATTTGGAAACTGCACCTGCATCATATGTGCTTAGTTGCTATAAGAGTATACTTACTACGTGTTTATTTCCAATCCATGTGGGTATATTTCCCTTTAGTGGACTTTTCTCTCAGTTAAAGAAATGTATGTGACTTTAATTGCTGTATTAAACTCTAAGGATTTTGTAGTCTTTGTCTCATGTTATGATGGTAAAGTCTGCTTCTTTTTCAACACGGAATTCTTCTCTTTTGTTCTGTGTTTGCAATATTGATTAGGGTGTGGAACAGTGGAAGCCTTTGGGTTTATATGTGTTTGTATTGGTTGGCATCTTTTGGGAATGGTTGTTGATGGTGTCAGCGTGGGCCATGCACTTTCGAGGAAAAGAAGGAATCATATGGGCTTGGTGCTGGATGGATTTATAAGAAGGTTTGTATTGCTAACGTGAAGTCATCAGCGCTCCAAATAGATGCATTTTGCGTGTTTATTGTGAAGGTAGTGTCACATGACGCAAAAAAAAAACGAGTTTCGGGGGTTGGCAGGGTGTCTTTCTCAAGGCAACATGTTGTCTTGAGAAAGGGACCCTGTGAAGCCCTGAAACATTGGTTTCTTGTGCCTTATGTTAGGCCGTCTTCACAATAATCACGTGAAATTCTTCTATTTGGAGTGCTGGTGACTTTGCATCTTTGCTTTTCTACTGTGAGGAGTGCAGCTGCTTTTTTGTTTATTTCCGTATTTGTCCTACCTGGGGGGGGATCGACCCTCACTATTTATACAGTAACTGTTGTTGCTAAAACCGGAAGTGAGGGTAATCCAAGACTGTATGGTTGTCATTGAAATAGGAGTAGAGGAGGAACCTTCCAATGGGGTACCTCTTTCAGTGACAACAACCAAACTTTGAACTCTACAATTTGGGGAGGGCTCTGCTTCCTATTATGTGTGGGACAGGAAATAAAGAGAAATCTTCCCAATGAGGACACAGACAGCAGTGAGCATCTACAGACAGTCTAATATAGAAACGTCCAAGAGACCAAGGTAATTTAATGATAAGATTGATTAATAGCAGAATAGAGCCAACGCGTTTCGGGGGCTAAATGTACTCTCCTTCATCAGGGCCTAAGAATTCTGACTGTGTTTAAATGGACTGATACCAAATAAAACTGTAATTTACTGCTTGGAAACTTTCAGGAGTGCAAGTTACACCAAATCAGCCATGGACTTGGGTCGCATTGGGTCTATTCTGCTATGAATCGATTTTATCATTCAATTACCTTGGACTTTTGGCATTCTCATTGGATTGTATGTGTATGGATTGTCAACCCTCTGTCATATCTGTCATGTACCTGGTATGAGAGTGAATTGATGAGGTTGGCCTCTCTTGTATCTCCAGCCCAGGCCAATCTGAAGGTGGAACAGGTGGAACCAAGGGACAGGAGGAACATGAGTGCTGGCAGGTGTTGCTAGCAGAACTTGCAGTAGAAGATGCAGGGCTTGAGAAGTCAGGCAGGACATCAGGCCAGGAACAAATGTGATGCATGCTGGACCAGCCAAGGTTAAAGGGGCACTCAGCATGTACTGAAGGTTCTGGAAGCATGGCTTGTCGAAGCTCTTAGCAGGCTTTAGGCAGGAACACACTGCGATGACTGGAGCGGTTATGAAGGACAGTGGAAGCAGGCACTCAGAAGTGGTATGAAGCCAAGTCGGAAGCAGGAGCGAGGTCACAGAGGTAGCCGAGGTCAGTAGCAGACAGGCAAGTACAGAAGCGTGGTCAGGAACAAAGCCAAAGTCAGTAACAGGTGGCCAGAGGTACAAGCAGAATCCAGGATTAGATCATTAACAAGCGGGGTTATCAACAGAAATCAGATACAGGATGCATTCAAGACACAGGGAAAGCTCAGCATTGACAGAGTGCAAGATTATTCCTTAATAGCCCAACTGGCACCAGAAACTGTGGGCACACTCCTGCGTGCACGCATGCACATTCCTATGAGCAATGCGTCCACACGCATTTCTATTAGCAATGCTATGCGCATGTGCATTCCTATGAGCAAGTTGCCATACTGGAAATCCCTTACAATATCCCTTTATCCTGATGGTGGTCCGCGTTTTTCTGGAGTGCTGCCAAACCAGAGCCAGTGTGCCCAGTGACAGTTTCGGTGACCCTTAGAAAATCCAGATCCAGCTCCCTGTTTTTACTTGAATTAGCAGTAAGAATGTGACAGGGGTTCTAATTCTTTCCCACTGCATCCAAAGCAAGCAAAGGGCTTTGAGTTGGAGTTCTACCTACAGTATATAATAATAAAACACCCACCTGTTAATAAGGTGAAGATAATTACTACCAACCTGCATCTTGTAAACCTCATGTGAATGGATGGTGCTTTTTGCTTGGTAAATATATTGCAACAAAAGGTATGTAGTGGGGTTCTTATGTAAGAAAAAATATGTACAAAATCTTTATTTTAAACAATAAAATATTTACAAACACATCAGTTTGTCATGGCTTGCATATTGATACCAACAAAACTACAAACCTGTAAGGCTGTTTGTCGACATGAGAAACTAGGGTCAACGTGTTTTGCGTAAATGACCGCGTCTTCAGGTTCTTTTAAAAAACGTTTTCTCTCCCCCTCCCAGTCTCACCTTGGGATAGGTATTTTGTTTCTTTCCCTGATCTAATGATTATTATAAATAAATGTAATTGTTTTTAATGTTCTGCAAATTATACTTATATTTATGTTGTTCTTAGAATCTGCTTTTGTGATCATGTACATTTAAGAGGTCGTGAAGAAGCAGTCATTTCCACGAAACGCGTTGACCCTAGTTCCTCATTTCGAGAAATAGCCATGCATGTTTGTAATGGATTATGTTTCACTGGTATCAGTATGCAAGCCATGACAAATTGATACGTGTTTTTAAATATTTTATTGTTTGTACATATTTTTTCTTACATAAGTGTACTTGTGTGATCACTGATGGGGTATTTAAAATCCCACTACCTACCTTTTTGTTGCGATATACAGTTGTGCTCATAAGTTTACATTCCCTGGCAGAATTGATGATTTTTCCGAGAATATGAATGATAACACAAAAACATTTCTTTCACTCATGGTTAGCATTTGGCTGAATCCATTTATTATCAATCAACTGTGTTTACTCTTTTTAAATCATAATGACAACAGAAACTACCCAAATAAGCCTGATCAAAAGTTTACATACCCTGGTGATTTTGGCCTGATAACATGCACACAAGTTGACACAAATGGGTGTGAATGGCTATTAAAGGTAACCATCCTCACCTGTGATCTGTTTGCTTATAATTAGTGTGTGTGTATAAAAGGTCAATGAGTTTCTGGACTCCTGACAAACCCTTGCATCTTTCATCCAGTGCTGCACTGATGTTTCTGGATTCTGAGTCATGGGGAAAGCAAAAGAATTGTCATAGGATCTGCGGTAAAAGGTAGTTGAACTGTATAAAACAGGAAAGGGATATAAAAAGATATCCAAGGAATTGAGAATGCCAATCAGCAGTGTTCAAACTCTAATCAAGAAGTGGAAAATGAGGGGTTCTGTTGAAACCAAACCACGGTCAGGTAGACCAACTAAAATTTCAGCCACAACTGCCAGGAAAATTGTTTGGGATGCAAAGAAAAACCACAAATAACTTCAGGTGAAATACAGGACTCTCTGAAAACATGCGGTGTGGCGGTTTCAAGATGCACAATAAGGAGGCACTTGAAGAAAGATGGGCTGCATGGTCGAGTCATCAGAAGAAAGCCATTACTAGGCAAATGCCACAAAGTATCCCACTTACAATACACCAAACAGCACAGAGACAAGCCTCAAACCTTCTGCCACAAAGTCATTTGGACTGATGAGACCAAAATTGAGCTTTTTGGCCACCACCATAAACGCTACATTTGGACTACTATAAAAACACGGAGGTGGATTGCTGATGTTTTGGGGATGTGTGAGCTACAAAGGCACAGGAAATCTGGTCAAAATTTATGGCAAGATGAATGCAGTTATCAAAAAATACTGGAGGAACATTTGCATTCATCAGCCAGGAAGCTGCACATGGGACGTATCACGCCTTGACTGGGGATCGATTCTGGTGTTCTTGTGGTAACTACTATCTTTGTGTCATCCTGGGTATCTACTGCTTTTGCATGGTGACTCTTCTACCCAGTGGCCAGCTGTAGGCAGTCACCTCAATTAGTACCCTATAAATTCTCACTTCCCCTTCCTGTCTTTGCCTGAGTATAGGTTTCAGTTACTGCTAGTCATTATACCTGATTGTCTGCCTGTTACTAACTTTGCTTGTTCCTGACTACGCCTTTGGATTGCCCTCTTGTACTACATTCACCGATTGTTGCCGAATTTTGCCTGTCCCTGAACCATCTCTGGTAAAACCCTTGGATCTCTGCCTGGATTTACTACGGGACCAACATTGGGTCACCCTTGACTCCCAACTACTCCCTCTACTAACCGTGAGTCATTTATTGATTTGTTGTTCCTTGATTGGGTCTGTTTGCACTTACCATGGAGGTCCCAGCATTCTGGCTGCAGGACCGCAACCATCCTCCACCTGATACCGGGATAACAAGACCACTGGTCAGGAAACCGAGTGACGGTTGGGGTTCTTGGCAGACCTAACAGTATACTCAGGCACTCTAAAGATTTGAAGCTTCATCGTTGCCATGTACGCACCGGCTGTATGCTAAACTTTCCAAATGCTCTTTTGAACAATCAGAAATACCTTTCCTAGGGTATATAATTTCTTCTGAAGGATTCCAGATGGATCCCAAGAAACTCAATGCCATCTTAAAGTGGCCATGTTAAAAGAAGTCCAGCGGTTCATTGGATTTTCAAACTACTATCGAAAGTTCATCAAGAATTTTTCCAAGATTCTGGCTCCCATCACAGCCCTCACCAAGAAAGGGACCAACTGCTCTCAGTGGGCTCCTGAAGCTTTTAATCATCTAAAGTTTGCTTTTTGCTCTGCTCCTGTGCTCCGTCATCCTCAGCCTTCTGCTCAATACCTTTTGGAAGTGGATGCCTCCGAAATAGGTGCTGGAGCAGTGTTATCCCAACAAGACCCTACTTCCAACAAACTAAATGCGGTTGCCTTCTTCTCCAAAAAAATCTGTCGCAGAACAAAACTACAACATAGGGAATAGAGAACTGACTATAAAACTAGCATTCTCCGAATGGCGACATTTATTAGAAGGTACGGAACTCCCAGTTGTGCTTCAAACTGACCAAAAAAATGTAACCTACCTGGAAAAGGCTCAGAGACTGAATTCCAGACAAGCCCTCTGGGCATTATTATTGTTGCCGAATTTTGCCTGTCCATGACGCCGTCTCTGATAAACCCCTTGGATCTCTGCCTGGATTTGCTACAGGACTGACGCTGTGTCACCCTTGACCCTCAACTACACCTTCTACTAACTGTGAGTCATTTATTTGTTGTTCCTTGATTGGCTCTGTTTGCACTTACCATAGAGGTTCCAGAATTCTGGCTGCAGGACCACAACTGTCCTCCACCTGATACCGGGATAACAAGACCACTGGTCAGGAAACCGGAGTGACGGTTGTGGTTCCTGGCAGACCTAACAGAACGTACTTGAACATTCCAACATGACAATGATCCAAAACACAAGGCCAAGTCGCCCTGTCATTGGCTACAGCAGAATAAAGTGAAGGTTCTGGAGTGGCCATCTCAGTCTCCTGACCTCAATATCATTGAGCCACTCTGGGGAGATCTCAAACTTGCAGTTCATGCAAGACAGCCCAAGAATTTCCAGGAACTGAGGAATGGGCAGCTTTACCATCTGAGAAGATAAAAAGCCTCATCCCCCACAAATACCACAAAAGACTTCAAGCTGTCATTGATATTAAAGGGGGCAATAGATGGTATTAAGAACTGGGTATGTAAAGTTTTGATCAGGGTCATTTAATATATTATTATTATTATTATTATAAAGGATTTATATGGCGCCAACAGTTTGCGCAGCGCTTTACAATAAAGAAAGGACACAGTACAATTACAATACAGTGCGATACAGAAGGAATGGGAGGGCTCTGCTCATGGAGCTTACAATCTAAAGGGAGGGGGAGGTGGTACAAAAGGTAATGGCTGCAGGGGATGATCTGATAAAGGTGACTCAAGCACAGGTCTTAGGTGGAGGTGGGGTAGGCTTCCCTGAATAAGCGAGTTCAAGGATCACCTAAAGACGGACAGGGTGCGGGCTGACCGGACATTCTGGGGCAGGGAGTTCCAGAGGATGGGAGAGGCTCTGGAGAAGTCCTGTAGGCGAGCATGGGAGGAGGTAACAACGGAGCTAGAGAGCAGGAGGTCCTGGGAGGAGCGGAGAGGACGATTAGGGCGATATGGGGAGATCTCAAACATGCAGTTCATGCAAGACAGCCCAAGGAGGAGTTCCTGTTGTCATTATGATTTAAAAAGAGTAAACACAGTTGATTGATAATAAATGGCTTCAGCCAAACACCAACCATGAGGGAAAGAAAAGATTTTGTGTTCTCATTCATATTCTCTGAAAAATGGCCAAGAAATCATAAATTCTGCCAGGGTGTGTAAACTTATGAGCACAACTGTATTTACTATAGAGATGATACCCTCCACTGGCACATTTAGTAGATCTCCTCCCCTATGTATACCCAACAAACACACAAAGAAACTTTTTTCTTGGTGAATAGACATTGTGATATGCAGGGCTGGCCCAAGACATTGTGCTGCCTGGGTCCAAGAATGAAATGCTGCCCCGCCCCCCAAAAAAAATCACGCCCACCAAAAGGCCCCCACATCCATTATTTTATGTCAGATTTACATCACCTTGCCTATATGCAAAATTATATAACATACCATTATGTTCAATTCCAAGGGGCGGGCTAGGGCAGTATATGGATGGGCTAGGGCATTATAGGGGCAGGCTAGGGCAGTATATAGACAGGCTAGGGTAGTATAAGGACAGGCTAGGGTAGTATATGGGCGGGCTAGGGTAGTATAGGAACAGGCTAGGGTAGTATAGGGGCAGGCTAGGGTAATATATGTGCAGTCTAGGGTAGTATATAGACAGGCTAGGGTAGTATAGGAGCAGGCTGGGTTAGTATATAGACAGGCTAGGGCACTATAGGGGCAGGCTAGGGTACTATAGGGGCTGGCGGAGCGGCCTGGGGGCAGTTGTCATTATGACACACAAGACTGCTGGGAAAAAAATCTTGGTCGTCAATTTGCTGGGTAAATAGAAGAGAAGGAGAGGCGGCCGTGGTTCAATTTGCTGCCCCTCTCAAAGTGCTGCCTGGGTCCAATGGACCCACTGGGACCCATGGTAGGGCCGGCCCTGGTGATATGTGATGTAATACTTTGCTTTGATAAGATAATAAAGTAATAAAGATAGGCAGGTCACCTTCACTTTGTTGTCCAATTTTTCCTTCCACTTTATTCATCTGTGAATTGTATTGTGTGATTTGAAGGTGATAGAAGAGATCGAGGAGATGATGCAAAACTCGCCAGACCCGGAGGAAGAACTCGATGAGGATGACAATGATCTGGAAGAGATTTCCACCCACTCTGACTCCATTCTCTTACAGGAGATGCAGGCCTTGAGCAAGACCTTCAACAATAACTGGACCGCTGAGGGTAAGGCTGGTCCTCCAATCTCTTCCTGTCACATTATACTACGGTATAGATGGCCGCTCCATTTAATATATAATACAATATTACCCCAAATAAAACGGGATCGG
>BLSH010545474.1:559068-583759 GCA_018402905.1 Glandirana rugosa | reverse complement strand
TTTTTAGCTGTATTTTTGTTTTACGTTAATAAACGTTTAGAGTATTAGGGTATAAAAGAAGTGTTATCCTCTATCATTTGTATAGTTTACAAATTTAACTCTTTTTACCTGGTAAAATCCCCTTTTTTGGGAGGCAGGAGGGCACAGTACAGGTTCTGGGACACTGTCTGGAACACAGCCATCGGGACAGCTTAGTAAAAAGCGTGACTATCCCAGCAAATCCAGGATAATTGGCAAGTATGATGTAATGCAAGATTATCATGGGGCCCCCATGCATTAAGACAGCCCCGGCCGGCGGGAATCGGTAAGCTCCCAATGCATACCTGTGATCAGGAGCTTTCCAATCATGTGACCGCTGTGACAACCGCTATGACAGCCAATCACAGCAGTCACATGACCCCGAATGCCCTTCTGCGCTTTTAGAACTCTTAAAGTGCCGGGATGTTTACAGAGTGTTGGTAAAAGAAGAGGGGATTCTAACATGGCCCCACCCCAACTTTTTTGAGATGTGTTGCTGCCCTCAATTTCAAAATGACTTTATTTTTTCCCCTAAAATGGTCCATTTTTCTCAATTTAAACATTTGATATGTTTACTATCTCCTATTGTGAAGAAAATATGGGATTATGAGATTTGCAAATAATTGCATTTTGTTTTTATGTCGATTTTTACACAACGCCCCAACTTTTTTTTTTGGAATTGGGGTTGTAAGTGAATAATAATGAGAGAAAAAAAAAATAAAATAAAAAGAGTGCCAAGCGATGTTTATTAACTTGACGTTCCTGCAGAAGGTTTTCAGGTTTATAAAACCCATCTCCTGGTCCTGTCAGCTGACAGAGAAATATTCAGGCAAGGTGGTCGGACCCAAAAGCCTAGCACACCCCTGTATTAGTTTACTGTATGTGGGTAGAAGACATAAGCGGATCATTTGGCAGCCTAGATACAAGCACTCGGGATGCAGTCTCTTATTTCCATAGGAGCTCTTTATTGATTTCTAATATTCTTATCAATGGCGTTCTCCTCCATATAAATGTGGTTTGTGCTGTACAGCAGAGATGGAAAAATTGATATGAGTGAGAATGAGATTTTTGTATTAACCACTTGCCGAACGCCCACCGTCGCATGACGGCGGCAAAGTGGTTCAATATCGCAAACCGCCGTCACCTGATGGCGGCAGCGAGATCGCGGATCGTGAGCGCGCTCACTGTGTTCCGGGAGGGTCCAGGGAGCGGGTAGGGTGGACTCGATGTCCGCCGGCTACCCGCGATGGCTCCCCAGGAGTTCCATGTATGTAAACGCATGGATCTCCGTTCTGACCGGGGATGCGATCGCAGGCTTCCTGTGTATGGGAGCATCGATCACTCTCCTCCCCCACTCAGCCCAGCCCCCATACAGTTAGTAACACATCCCAGGGAACACAGTAAACCCTTAAAGCGCCCCCTTGCAGGTTAACCCCTTCACTGCCAGTGACATTTGCGCAGCAATCAGTGCATTTACTTTTTTTGCGGTTTACCACTGCTTTAAAGTGGAACGTTAGTATAAAAAAATAAAGTCCTGCTAGATTATTAGTGTAATATACTAAAAAATAAAAGAAACTCACTATGGATGCTGCCTTACGCCTATATAGTATCCCAAATACTAACAATAAAACATTCAAAGTTTGAAATGCAAGCCGAAATACAATCATTTTTGTCCGTATAGTGCCCCCATGTGACCAAAGTGCGAAAGTGCAGGTAGCTAAGTGAATAAATCTTACAAATAACACAAAAAAATGTCATAACCGTGTTCTTGAATACAGCACTTATACCACTGATAGTTCATCAAATAGTCCATGCAATAAGGTAAATAATTCCTTCATGTGCAAACGTGCTGAGTTTAACCTCTTCAGCCCCGGAAGGATTTCCAGCTTTAGGACCAGAGCTCTTTTTGCGATTCGGCGCTGCGACGCTTTAACTGACAATTGCGCGGTCGTGCGATGTTGTACCCAAACAAAATTTGCGTCCTATTTTTTCCCACATATAGAGCTTTCTTTTGGTGGTATTTGATCTCCTCTGCGTCATTTCTGATCGTCGCTATAAACAAAAAAAGAGTGACAATTTTGCAAAAAAAAAAAAAAAAACATTTCTTACTTTTTTGCTAAAATACAAATCCAAAAAATAAAAAATAAAAAAACAAAATGTATTCATCGGTTTTGGCCGATTTATATTCTTCCTCATATTTTTGGTAAAAAAAAAATCGCAATCGGCGTTTATTGATTGGTTTGCGCAAAAGTTGCCGCGTTTACGGATGATGAGAATTCATTTCTGGGGTTATTTATTTTGTTTATTTTTTACTAGTAATGGTGGCGATCTGCGATTTTTGCAGCGGACATATCGGACCATTTTGACACTTTTTTGGGACCATTGGCATTTATACAGCGATCAGTGCTATAAAAATGCACTGATTACTGTGTAAATGCCATTGGCAGTGAAGGGGCTAACCTGGAGGGGGCGCTCTAAGGGTTAACTGTGTTCCCTCAGTGTGTTCTAACTGTATGGGGGGCTGGGCTGGCAGGGGGAGGGGAGTGATCACGGCTTCCATATACAGGAAGCCTGTGATCACAGCCCTTCCCCCTCTAACAGAGTGGAGATCCGTGTTTACATAGCCGGCGGCGATCGAGTCCACCCTACCCGCTCCCCCCCGAACACCGTGAGTGCGCACGCGCTCACAGTACTATTTATCACGGCCGCCGTCTTGTGATTGCGTTTCGTGATAACGAGCCACCTTGCTGCCGTCACGCTGCGGCGGGCGGTCGGCAAGTGGTTAAGGTGCTAATATCCAAAATGAGTAGGTTTCCTCCTCCACAGTGCTTCACAGTGGGATCACACACCGCCCACCTCTATATGCGACCCCTGATGGGCCAAGTCGCATTTTCCCCTATGGGGCAATATCCTCCTTTGGCATAGGGCAGGTAAGGCTCCAAGCGTAGATCAGTACCAGTGATGTGTAAAGAAAAAGAAGCTACATAGTGCTGAATCCTTAAAAAGTGACTTTGTATTTATTAAAATAGAATAAAAACACTCGCATTGGGGTTGTGCCACCTCCTGTACCCTCGGGCAATGTATGCATCAGCAGTTAGAAAACATCCCTGAAGGTATCCTGGATATTCAGCTGCTAGCTTCCTCACTAGACAGAGCGGCGCTCCGGGGTGAGCCGTGACATCTTAGGCTCCTCCCTGACACGCGTTTCGTCACTAGTCACGTGACTTTATCAAGGGGTATAAAGTCCTGCTAGATCACTTCATGCTGGCCCCTTTTGCAGGTATATCTATGTAAAAAAAAATCACATTTCTTCATTAATTTAGGCCGATATTTATTCTGCTACATATTTTTGGTAACAAGCGTATATTGATTGGTTTGCACGAAAGTTATAGCATCTACAAACTATGGGATAGATATGCTAGAATTTTTATTTTATTTTTTTTCTTTATACTAGTAATGGCAGCGACTTATAGCGGGACTGTGATATTGCAGCAGACAATCGGACACTAACTGACACTATTTGTGAACAAGTGACATTAATACAGCGATCATTGCTAGTAATATGCACTGTCGCTGTTTTAATGACACTGGCAGGGAAGGGGTTAACATCAGGGGCAATCAAAGGGTTAAATGTGTGCCTAGCCAGTGTTTGTGTACACTATGTGAGGGGCTTTTATTAGGGGAAGTAATGGATTTCATTCCTTGCTTTGCGGTCAGAGCTGTAGGCTTGTGCATGGCTGAAGATTTCGTTTGTTTTTGTTTTTTTATTTTTTTGTAAATTCGGAAATTCCAAAAATTCGGAAATTCGTGGTAATTCGGCAATTTCGGTAATTTGACAATTGCGGTAATTCTGAAATTCGGCAATCAGAACAGCCGAAAATCCGAAATTCGGAATATCGAAAATTCGAAAATTACAAAGAACATTTTGAAATAATAACTAACTAATAAATAACTGTTAAATTATAGGTATTTGAATTTCCTATTTAAGTTCACTAACAGTAAAATGTTCAAGGAAATTCCAATACCTATAATTTAATAGTTATTATTATGATTTCAAATGCTCTTTTTTATTTCTGAATTTCGGAAATTGAGAAATGAGAACATTTGAAAATATGGCTGTCAGTGATACATTTCATATTTAAGTTCACTAACAGCCAAACTTTCAAGGAAATTCCAATACCTATAATTTAATAGTAATTTATTATTATTTTAAATGTTCTTTCTTATTTCTGAATTTCAGAAATTGTGAAATAAGAGAACATTTGAAATAATAATAATAAATATTAAATTATAGGTATTGGGATTTCCTTGAAAATATGGCTGTCAGTAATACATTTCATATTTAAGTTCACTAACAGCCAAACCTTCAAGGAAATTCCAATACCTATAATTTAATAGTCATTTATTATTATTTTAAATGTTCTTTCTTATTTCTGAATTTCGGAAATTAGGAAATAAGAGAGAACATTTGAAATAATAATAATAAATATTAAATTATAGGTATTGGGATTTCCTTGAAAATATTGCTGTCATTAATACATTTCATATTTAAGTTCACTAACAGCCAAACCTTCAAGGAAATTCCAATACCTATAATTTAAATAGTCATTTATTATTATTTTAAATGTGCTTTCTTATTTCTGAATTTCGGAAATTGGGAAATAAGAGAGAACATTTGAAATAATAATAATAAATATTAAATTATAGGTATTGGAATTTCCTTGAAAATTTGGCTGTTAGTGAACTTAAATATGAATTACCGCGAATTGACAAATTTTCAAATCGGAAAAACGATAATTAGGGAGAATTCAGTAAAATGGAAATTCGGAACTAAACAAATTGCACAAGCCTACATTGGTGTTGAAGGTAATGCACTAGGCGTTTGCACCCTCCTCTTTTTCCTTGTAGTGTTTTTGAAGTTTCCCCGCTAAAGGAGAGCAGCATCGCTAGGAACACCTTAACCATCAGAGTGAGCGCTAAGGCTTGACTGTGTTTGGAGTAAGCTCCGGAGCAACTGCACTTTGCAAAGTGCACAGCCTATTTGCCTTTAGTAAATCAACCCCACGGTCTCACTCTGCTCTGCTGCAAATCAGAGCCACTAGAGGCCGATCTGCTACCAGCTTAACGATTTACTGCTGCTCAGGGGCTCTGGGTTTCAGCAAAATGGCGGCCCTCAGCAAGAAGAAACAGGGGCAATAGTGGAGGCAGTTTACAGCACACGCTAATTTTTGGCAGCATAATTATGAATGCTTGTTAAAGAACATTATTTTTTATCAATTTGTTACGGCTAAAGTTCCCCTTTAACCAGTTGCCGACCGCCCGCCGTGGATTGTTGGCGGCAACTCGGCTCAATATCACATATCGCCTTCACCTGACGGCGGCTGTGAGATCGTGAGCATGCGCGCGTGGCCCGCCGGAGGCGCGCCCGTGCACTCACTGTGTAGCGGGGGAGCCAGGGAGTGGGTAAGGAGGACTTGATGTCCGCCGGCTTCCCGCGATGGCTCCCCTGCAGTGACAGAACGGAGGTCCATGTATGTAAACACACGGATCTCCGTTTTGACAGGGGGAAGGAGAGTGATCGTATGTTCCCTATATATGGGAGCAGCGATCACTCTCCTCCCCCACTCACCCCAGCCCCCATACAGTTAGAAACTCTATCCAGGGAACACAGTTAACCCTTAAAGCGCCCCCTAGTGTTAACCCCTTCCCTGCCAGTGACATTTACACAGTAATCAGTGCATTTTCATAGCACTGATCGCTGTATAAATGCCATTGGTCCCAAAAAAGTGTCAAAATGGTCCGACATGTCCGCTGCAATGTTGCAGTACCGCTAAAAATCGCAGATTACTAGTAAAAAATAAAAAAAAAACAATAAAAATCCCATAAATTTATTCTCATCATTCGTAAACGCGGCAACTTTTGCGCAAACCAATCAATACACGCCGATAGCGATTTTTTTTTTTACCACAAATATGGGGAAGAATATAAATCGGCCAAAACCAATGAATTAATTTGTTTTTTTATTTTTTTTGGATTTGTATTTTAGCAAAAAGTAATAAATATTGTTTTTTTTGCAAAATGGTTGCTCTTTTTTTGTTTATAGCGGCGATCAGAAATGACGCAGAAGGGATCGAATACCATCAAAAGAAAGCTCTATTTGTGGGGAAAAAAGGACGCCAATGTCGTTTGGGTGCAACGTCGCACGACAGCGCAATTATCAGTTAAAGCGATGCAGCGCCAAAATCACAAAAAGTGCTCTGGTCCTAAAGGGGGAAATCCTTCCGGGGCTGAAGTGGTTAACACAGCCCAGAAAAAAAATCAAATAAAAAGTTCCATATTTCATTAATACAAAAGATTAATATGTAGACATTCTAAAAGCACACCAATCCTCTGATACATATGTTTAACCCTTTGAGGACCATAAGATTAACGTCATCAATATAAAATAATTATAAAACATGGGACAAATACGTCCCTTGGTCCTCAAAGGGTTAAAAATAAATACACAGTGATACCCTTGGTGCCCTAAAGCAGGGGTTATACAAATTCATTTTCAATAGAATTTCTTCAAAAGATTTGCCGTGCCAGGGAAGCCCCAAGAGGGGAAATAATCACCATAATGCCTCCTGAAGAAATTCTATTGAACGTTCATTTGTATGAATCGTCCTGCTTTAGGGCACAGGGATTACTATGAATTATATTTATTTTTAAATATATGTATCAGAGCACTGGTGTGCTTCTAGGATGTGCACCTTTCAATCTTCTGTATTGAGAAAATATGAAATATTTTATGTAAAAAAAAATGTTCACGCTGTATTAACCATTTCAGCCCCGGAAGGATTCCCCCCTTTAGGACCAGAGCACTTTTTGCAATTCGGCACTGCGTCTCTTTAACTGACAATTGTGCGGTCGTGTGACGTTGTACCCAAACGAAAGTTTGCGTCCTTTTTTCCCCACAAATAGAGCTTTCTTTTGGTGGTATTTGATCCCCTCTGCGTCATTTCTGATCGCCGCTATAAACAAAAGAAGAGCGACAATTTTGCAAAAGAAAAACAATATTTCTTACTTTTTGCTAAAATACAAATCCAAAAAAAAAAAATATATATAAAAAAACGAATTTATTCATTGGTTTTGGCCGATTTATATTCTTCCTCAAATTTGTGGTAAAAAAAAAAAATCGCAATCGGCGTTTATTGATTATTTTGCGTAAAAGTGGCCTTGTTTACAAACCATGAGAATTCATTTATGCCGTTTTTACTTTTTTTTTCTACTAGTAATGGAGGTGATCTGCTATTTTTAGCGGTACTGTGATATTGTGGCGGACATGTCGGACATTTTTGACACTTTTTTTGGGACCAATGACATTTATACAGCGATCAGAAGTTTAAATATCCACGGATTACTGTAGAAATGTCATTGGCAGTGAAGGGGTTAACCTGCAGGGGGCGATCTAGGGGGTAACGGTGTTCCCTAGGCGTGTTCTAACTGTGAGGGGGCGGGGCTGCCAGGGGCACCAGAGATCTAACTGATGCCAGTGACAGGAATCAGTAGATCTCTTACATTCCGCCAGACAGAGCGGGGAACCGCCCTGTTTATGGTTCCCGGTCTTTCTTCTGTGCCAGGCGATCGCGGTTCGCCGGGGGACATTAAGTCCGCCCGACCCGTGGCCACTAGGGTTGCCCCATCATCCCTTTAATCCAGGACACATATGAATTACACAGGTTGTTCTGAGGCTAATTTAATGCAGATGAGGCACCAAGTGAGTTTAATTACCACCTTAATCAGCCACAGAATCTGGGTAATTAATATGTGTCCTGGATTAAAGGGATGATGTGGCAACCCTAGTGGCCACACTGCTGAAGAGTGCGGCGGGCACCACCCCACCCGCTACAGCGCACGCACGAGCCGCCGTCTATGGGCGGCGATTCGCAACATCCTGCCACTTTGCAGCGAGCCGGTCGTTAACCGGTTAAAGAGGAATTACAGTCTGCTCGTACAATTTGTAATAAAAACCTCTTTTTGAAGCTTCCCTCCAACCACTCTGCATATTATTTTATATATACTGCGATTGTGCTCTGCTGCAGAAATCTCCCTCCACTAAGTCTGGCAGCAGCCATTTTAACTGTGGGCAGCTGAAGCTGCTGCCTGTTCACTTCCTGGATTTACACCTTCAGCTCTGCAGCTCTCATTGGTTCTCTTATGACTCATCCCTGCTCCCTTCCTGGCAAACTCTCAGGAGAGAGAGGGAGATCTGTGCATGATGTCATAAGCCTAGGCCAGGGGTAGGCAACTAGTAGCCCTCCAGCTGTTGTGGAACTACATTTCCCATGAGGCATTGCAAGACTGGCAGTTACAATTACTCCCACAGGCATGATGGGACTTGTAGTTCTGGAGGACCCCAGGTTGCCTACCCCTGGCCTAGGCTAATGACCAGACAAGAAACAGGAAGTGCACCGTATAAGGTATTTACTTGCAAAAAAAAAAAGTTTTACTCTCCAAAGTTAAAACAACGAGGGCAGAAGATTTAATAGAAAGATGAAAAAATGACTAAAGGTCGGCTTTAATCCCTGTGATGTATAACAGAAAGCGTTCTCCATCTTTTGACAACCAGCAGGACTCCAACACATGAGCAGAGAGGAGCTGACCCAACTGCTGGAGCGCGTGGAGCGCGCCATCTGCGACTACTCGGAGGAGCTGGTGCAGCAGCTGGCTAGGCGGGACGAGTTGGAGTTTGAGAAGGAGGTGAAGAATTCCTTCATCACGGCTCTCCTGGAGGTCCAAAACCGGCAGAAGGAACACAGAGAGCTGGTGAAGAAAAGAAGGAAAGAGAAAGGGCTGAGCCTTCAGAGCAACCGCTCCGAGAGACACGGCCAGATGCCCATGAAGGTAGGTGGAAGGGCCAATGCTCCACGTATCTCCACGCCTTGCTGTGCCCGTCTTTGACCTGTCCTGGGTTTTTCCTGCAGAGGTTCAGCATGGAGGGGCTCTCCAACATCCTGCAGACGGGAATCAGGCAAACGTTTGGGAATTCTGGGAACGAGAAGCAGGTGAGATTGCAGAGGACCCTGTGATAGGAAAGCGCGTTCTTCCAATGCAAGAATTGTGGCTTTTTCTTCTTTTATTATCTCTAATCCTCATGCTGCTAAGCGTTAGTAAATAGATAGGGAGGTACATTCAGTTAGCCCAATTTAAAAGGGAATTCCAGTACAGTAAAACCTTGGTTTGAGAGCATTTTGCAAGACAAGCAAAATGTTTTAACAAATTGTGTATAAAAAAGGAGAGGGCGCCTCTAAGTGTAGCAATGTGGTTACATTTAATGAAGGCAGGGGCGTTGCTAGGGGGTGGCTATTGGGGCTATGTCTGGGTCCGGAATGCAGGAGGCAGGGGCAGACTGAGCCATGGTAGCGTGGGCTCCGGCTCGGTCCTTGCCTCCACCTGATGTATGGGGAGGCTCTCTTGGTACCCTGATGTATGGGGAGGAACTCTGGGGACCCTGATATATGGGGAGGTTCTCTGGGGACCCTGAGGTATAGGGGGGTTCTCTGGGTACCCTGATGTAAGGTGGGGCTCTCTCTATATATATATATACACACACGCAAACATGTATATTATATACATGTGTATGCCCGCTCAAGCGTATGACTTTACTTTGCTGCTATGGGCTCTAGCACCAGATCTTTTGTAGACCTAGCAACGCCCCTGAATGAAGGTGCAACATTTAGCAACTCACATGGTTGATTAAAAGAAGCAGATCTATGTGTGGAGGCATCCGGGGTAAAGCTGTCCTCATAGACCGTCCTCCGCACCGCCATCAGCGTCATCCCTTCTAAGCCTCGCCGTCAGATCGCTCTCCTGCAGGGTCGTCTTCCCGGTCACCATTGCAGACTGACAGCGGTGAGAGCCGGCATTCCACAACCATTTATTGATAATTCCTTCAGTTGTTAGTCCAAGATTATAGCGATGTGACCATAAAATGTCCATCCACAAATGGCCGCTTCCACAAGGGGATTAGAAGCAAAATCCAGCAGGAGCCACAGAGTATAAGAAGAGGGGCGCCTCTAAGTGTAGCAAAGTGGGTACATTTAATGAAGGTGCAACATTTAGCAACTCACATGGTTGATTAAAAGAGGCAGATCTATGTGTGGAGGCATCCGGGGTAAAGCTGTCCTCATAGACCATCCTCCGCACCGCCATCAGCGTCATCCCTTCCAAGCCTCGCCGTCAGATCGCTCTCCTGCAGGGTCGTCTTCCCGGTCACCATTGCAGACTGACAGCGGTGAGAGCCGGCATTCCACAACCATTTATTGATAATTCCTTCAGTTGTTAGTCCAAGATTATAGCGATGTGACCATAAAATGTCCATCCACAAATGGCCGCTTCCACAAGGGGATTAGAAGCAAAATCCAGCAGGAGCCACAGAGTATAAGAAGAGGGGCGCCTCTAAGTGTAGCAAAGTGGGTACATTTAATGAAGGTGCAACATTTAGCAACTCACATGGTTGATTAAAAGAGGCAGATCTATGTGTGGAGGCATCCGGGGTAAAGCTGTCCTCATAGACCATCCTCCGCACCGCCATCAGCGTCATCCCTTCCAAGCCTCGCCGTCAGATCGCTCTCCTGCAGGGTCGTCTTCCCGGTCACCATTGCAGACTGACAGCGGTGAGAGCCGGCATTCCACAACCATTTATTGATAATTCCTTCAGTTGTTAGTCCAAGATTATAGCGATGTGACCATAAAATGTCCATCCACAAATGGCCGCTTCCACAAGGGGATTAGAAGCAAAATCCAGCAGGAGCCACAGAGTATAAGAAGAGGGGCGCCTCTAAGTGTAGCAATGTGGTTACATTTAATGAAGGTGCAACATTTAGCAACTCACATGGTTGATTAAAAGAGGCAGATCTATGTGTGGAGGCATCCGGGGTAAAGCTGTCCTCATAGACCGTCCTCCGCACCGCCATCAGCGTCATCCCTTCTAATCCTCGCCGTCAGATCGCTCTCCTGCAGGGTCGTCTTCTCGGTCACCATTGCAGACTGACAGCGGTGAGAGCCGGCGTTCCACAACCATTTATTGATAAGTCCTTCAGTTTATAGTCCAAGATTATAGCGATGTGATTGGTTGTGTAACCATAAAATGTCCATCCACAAATGGCCGCCTCCACAAGGGGATTAGAAGCAAAATCCAGCAGGAGCTGCAGAGTATAAAAGAGAAGAGGGCACCTCACATGTAGCAATCTGGTTACATTTAATGAAGGTGCAACATTTAGCAACTCATGGTTGATGATAAAAGAGACAAATCTCAGTATGGAGGCATCCGGGGTAAAGCTGTCCACATAGACCGTCCTCCGCATCGCCATCGACGTCATCCCTTCCAAGCCTCGCTTTCCGATCGCTCTCCTGCAGGGTCGTCTTCCCGGTCACCATTGCAGACTGACAGTGGTGAGAGCGGAGGAGGGTCTATGAGGACAGCTTTACCCCGGATGCCTCCATACTTAAGCCTCGTACACACGGGACGACGATCGTACGTGCAATCATCTCAAATCGTATGTTGGATAATGTAACTTGCATACTGACTGCACTACACGATCGTACGACCAAAGAAAGAACGTTCAGGTGCATGCAATAAGCATCCGGCTGTTCCTGACTTCTGAGCATGTGTGTTTTGCACAATACAACTTATTGGACCAACTTCTCTGTACACACAATACAACGGTCGTATGAGCGCTTGTTGGTACGACCAAGTTTTCTAGTTTGCTCATACAACTCCCCTTGTACGACCATCGTATGTCGGCTGTTCTAATCGCGCGTACGAACGATCGATTTTGCATACAACGGTCATTCATACGACCTGTTGTATACAATCGTCGTCCCGTGTGTACGAGGCTTTAGATTTGTCTCTTTTATCATCAACCATGTGAGTGGCTAAATGTTGCACCTTCATTAAATGTAACCACATTGCTACACTTAGAGGCGCCTCTCTTCTCTTTTATACTCTGCAGCTCCTGCTGGATTTTGCTTCTAATCCCCTTGTGGAGGCGGCCATTTGTGGGTGGACATTTTATGGTTACACAACCAATCACATCGCTATAATCTTTTATATGGACTGTAAACTGAAAGACTCATCAATAAATGGTTGGGGAACGAATCATCCGAGTTTCCATTATTTCTTATGGGGAAATTCGCTTTGATATACGAGAGCTTTGGATTACAAGCGTGTTTCCGGAACGAATTCTGCTCCCAATCCAAGGTTTTACTGTATTTATAATTTAATCGTTTATAACTATTATGGTTTTTATTATTATTATTTATCATTAATAAATAATAATAATATATATCTAATAATGATTAATCATTTAATTATAACAGAAAATACAAAAAACTAAATTATCCAAATGTTTTTCGTTTTTTCTTTTGGATTTTCATTCTTTCTGATTTTTCAAATTTTCGTTCTTTTAGAAAATTTGCTTTCCAAAGAATTTGTAAAATCGTTTTTCGTTCAATCGGATGTTCCTGAATGAACGAAAATGCTGGATTTTGACAAAAACTGAATGCGGAACAAAACAAATTTCACGTGTCTATAAGTCAGACATACACATTATTATAGCAGATAATCCAATCATACAATCCAGGGATCTGCAATTAGCGGACCTCCAGATGTTGCAGAACTACAAGTCCCATGAGGCATAGCAAGACTCTGACAGCCGCAAGCATGACACCCAGAGGTAGAGGCATGATGGGACTTGTAGTTTTGCAACAGCTGGAGGTTCGCTAATTGCATATCCCTGATAATCCCTCGTTTTGGTGACAGGGAAATGCTCGGATCTCTTCCAGGTCTAATATTTCCTCCCCGTTTTTTTTACGCAGTATTTGAACACAGTCATCCCATACGAGAAGAAAACAACGCCCCCATCTGTGGAAGACTTGCAGATGCTGACAAACAGTAAGACCGCTACCTTGGCATGCATGGGGTTAATAAATTGGACAATTGATCTGTGATTATATTTTTATTATACTTTTTTTTTTATCCAATAGTTAGAGGTTTCAGCTGATGGTTGTGTGGAACAACACTGCCCCCATGTGGCAGCACAGCAGTATTCTTGTTGTTTGGTCAAGCAATAAAACCAATAATAGGCGTAGTAGTGAATAAGTCATTTCTTGCATTGTGAGCAAATGCAGCCGCCCCTTTAAGTAAAGAAATCGCCTAAAACAATAAATAATGAAAAATTAAGTCGCTTGCAATCTCTGCTATGTGTCACAGAGATACGAATTCCAAACATATGAAAGTGAATATTACTTTGTGCAATTATCATAAATAAATGTAGCAAAAAAGTCCAATGTGATGCTATTGGGCAGCACCAGACTGTGACACCGCGATCTGCAAGTGTCAATCCTGCTGTTACTTTAACCACTTTAAGACCGAGCCTCTTTTTGGAGTTTGGAGGTTATCAGCTAAAAACAGTTTTTTTTGCTATAAAATTACTTAGAACCCCCAAACATTATATATTTTTTTTTTCTAAGACCCTAGAGAATAAAATGGCGGCCATTGCATAACTTTATGTCACACCGTATTTGCGCAGGGGTCTTAAATGCGCGATTTTTTTTGAAAAAATTCAGTTTTTTTAGTTAAAAAATAAGACAACAGTAAAGTTAGGTCAATTTTTTTCCATATTGTGAAAGATAATGTTACGCCGAGTAAAATGATACCCAACATGTCATGCTTCAAAATTGCGTCCGCTCGCGGAATGGCGACAAACTTTGCAACATAAAAATCTCCATTGGCGACGTTTAAAAAATTCTACAGGTTAGCATTTTTGCGTTACAGAGGAGGTCTAGGGCTAGAATTATTGCTCTCGCTCTAACGATCGCGGCGATATCTCACATGTGTGGTTTGCACACCGTTTTCATATGTGGGCGGGACTTACGTATGCGTTCGCTTCTGCGCGCGAGCTCGCAAGGACGGTGCGCTTTAAATTTTTTTTTTTTTTTTTTTTAATTATGTATTTTACTTTTTAATTTTTATTTTTACAACTTTCTTTTGATCATTTTTTTTCCTATTACAAGAAATGTAAACATTCCTTGTAATAGAAAAAAGCGTGCCAGGACCTCCAAAATATGAGATCTGGGGTCAAAAAGACCTCACATTTAATTTTTAGACTAAAATGCATTAAAAAAAAAAAATTTTTGAAAAAAGTGGCAGGGGAAAAAAAAAATGTCCCCTTTAAGAGCATTGGGCGGAAGCTACTTGTGACGTCGCCTTGTTATGGAGCCGGGTGAGCGGCTTCAGCCGCTCACTCGGCACACGGACACTGGGGGGGAAGGACCCGATCATCTCCTGCCGGCGGGTCCGGTAAGCGGCGGAGATGACCGGAAAGCGGCGGGAGGGGGGGGGCACCTCTCCTGCCGCTGATAAAAGTGATCTCGCGGCGAATCCGCCGCTAAGATTACTTTTATCCGACGCAGAATCGCCTGCTGAAAAAAAAAGATACCGGGGTTATGGTAGCTATCTGCTACCATAACAACGGTATTCCACTTCAAAGTACCGCCGTCAAACGACGTACGGCGGTCCGGAAGTGGTTAAAGTGGCAGTAAACCCTCCTATCATTTTCAGCCAAGGAAGCTGCCATCTTGTCCTCTGTTTAACCTACAACTGCCATGATGCTGCACATGTGATCGGCTATGACACCAGCCATTGGCTGGTTTGACAGTTTGGTTTAGAGCACAACCAATGGGAGTGTTACATTTCCGGCACATGCCGGAAATGGAAATGGTTTTTATGTGTTAAATGGGTGGGTTTACTACCGCTTTAACCACTTCAGCCCCGGAAGGATTTACCCCCTTAATGACCAGGCCATTTTTTTGCGATATGGCACTGCGTTACTTTAACCACTTAAGGACCGGAAGGATTTCCCCCTTTAGGACCAGAGCACTTTTTGCGATTCGGCGCTGCGCCGCTTTAACTGACAATTGGTCATGCGGCGTTGTGCCCAAACAAAATTGACGCCCTTTTCCCCCCACAAATAGAGCTTTCTTTTGGTGGTATTTGATCCTCTCTGCATCATTTCTGATCACCGCTATAAACAAAAAAAAAGAGCGACAATTTTGCAAAAGAAAAAAAAAACATTTCTTACTTTTTGCTAAAATACAAATAGAAAAAAAAAATATAAAAAAACAAATTTATTCATCGGTTTTGGCCGATTTATTTTCTTATTTGTGGAAAAAAAATAGCGATCGCCGTTTATTGATTGGTTTACGCAAAAGTGGCCGCGTTAACAAACCATGAGAATTAATTTCTGGCGTTTTTACTTTTTTTTTACTAGTAATGGTGAAGATCTGCGATTTTTATCGGTAATGTGATATTGCGGCGGACATCTCGGATATTTTGACACTTTTCTGGGACCAATGACATTTATACAGCGATCAGAAATTTAAATATCCACTGATTACTGTATAAATGTCACTGGCAGTGAAGGGGTTAACCTGCAGGGGGAGATCTAGGGGGTTACCTGTGTTCCCTAGGCGTGTTCTAGCTGTGAGGGCGCTGGGCTGCCACTGGCACCAGAGATCTAACTGATCCCAGTGACAGGGATCAGTAGAGCTCTTACATGCCGCCTGACAGAGCGGGGAACTGCCAGCGGTTCCCCATTTATCTTCTCTGCCAGGTTATCGCCGGTAGCTGGCGGACATAGTGTCTGCCAGACCTGCGGCCACACTGCTGCAGAGTGCGGTGGGCACAAAAGCGCACCACCGGTGATTTACGCTACAGCACCACTCTGCAGCAGTAAAAGTACGCGAGGCGTTCAGGAAGTGGTTAAAGCCTGGTACACATGGGCTGTATGTTGGGCGACATCAGCTGGTTCAATAAAAAGCTAAATGTGAGGGGGTTGGGCTACCAAGGGCATAAGAGATTTAACTGATGCCAGTGATAGGGACCAGTAGATCTCTTACATGCCGCATGACAGAGCGGGGAACCGCCGCGTTTACATCAGCGGTTCCCCATTTTTTCCACTTTTCTCCTCTGCCAGGCAATCACGGGTAGCTGGCGGACATCGAGTTCATCTGACCCGCGGCCACACTGCTGCAGAGCCGCAAGCCGTGCACGAAAGCGAGCCGCCGTTTGTAGACGGCGATTTGTGCTACAGCGCCACTCTGCAGCAGTAAATCCACGCGAGGCGGACCGGAACCGGTTAACTGACAATTGCACGGTCATGCGACGCTGTACCCAAATAATATTGGCGTCCTTTTCCCCCCACAAATAGAGCTTTCTTTTGGTGGTATTTGATCCCCTCTGTGTCATTTCTGATCGCCGCTATAAACAAAAAAAAGAGCGACAATTTTGGAAAAGAAAAAAAAACAATATTTCTTACTTTTTCCTAAAATACAAATAGAAAAAAAAATATTAAAAAAACGAATTTATTCATCGGTTTTGGCTGATTTATATGTTTCCTCATATTTTCGGTAAAAAAAAAAATCGCAATCTGCGTTTATTGATTGGTTTGCGCAAAAGTTGCCGCACTTACAAACCATGAGAATTAATTTCTGGCATTTTTACTAGTAATGGCGGCGATCTGAGATTTTTATCGGGACTGTGATATTGGGGCGGACATGTCGGACATTTTTGGCACTTTTTTGGGCCCAATGACATTTATACAGCGATCAGAAATGTAAATATCCACTGATTACTGTATAAATGTCATTGGCAGGGAAGGGGTGAACCTGCAGGGGGCAGTAAAGGAGGTCACTGTGTTCCCTAGGCGTGCTCTAACTGTGAGGGGGTTGGGCTGCCAGGGGCACCAGAGATCTAACTGATGCCAGTGACCGGGATCAGTAGATCTCTTACATGCCGCCTGACAGAGCGGGGGAACCGCCGTGTTTACATTGGCGGTTCCCCATTCTCGCTCTGTCACAGGCAATCGTGGGTCGCCAGTGGACATCGAGTCCCCCCGACCCGCGGCCCTGCTCAGGCCCGTGAGTGACGACTATAAGCAGCACTTCGCGGGACAGAGCCTCACTGTCACTACGCGGTCGGGAAGTGGTTAACCAAGCTCTAGAGCCATTTTCACATTTCAGGTTCAGGCCTATTAACCACGAGCTGCCCAAGCCAATCCTAACATTTCTCTCATACATGCACAAATCAGCATTAGGAGCAGCGAACAGGGACTGAAGAAGAGGAGGATCCGGCCCGGTCTGTGCAAAGCCAACTGCACAGTTGACTGAGGTAAGTATAACAAAGGGAGACAACCAAATATGCGGCCCCAAGCCCAGTCCGGTGGGGGCCGCATATTTGCGTACAGTCGGCGTGAAGGGTTAAAAATATGATTTTTGTACTCACTGTAAAAAAGTGCCGCTAAAGTGTTCGGATTTGACTTGAAGAAAAGGTGGCAACGCTACATCCAACGCTTATCTACTACCAGCTATTTGGGTTTAATGAGTACCTAAGGCCTCGCCTCGTACCCTGAGCCTTACAGTGCCTAACTGCCACCCAGTCACAGAATGTTTGATTGTAAACATAGGGTGGCAGTTCCACTTTACCAAGTGGTTTCTCACCTCACACTTATGGCTTCGATACTCCTTCAGTGCACCTACTGATGTGGCCGACTTCCGTACCCAGGAATCATGTGGCCCTTGGATCTTAAAGTCCAGTGGCTGGTGGGGTTTTCTTTTTTGGGGGGGTGGCAAACACTCCACCCGCCGACACCCCCCGGTCCCAGAGGAAACCATGAAATAATTTTCAGATCTTGGAGAACCCCTAGTCCCTACTTACACCAACTGGGCATTGGTGGAGGTCAACGGAAAGTATGGCCCCTACAGTGAAATAGTTGGGTGGGGGAGCTGGTGCAAATAAAACAGGGCGGCACAATCCCCTAAGGTCAATATTTAAAGAGCCTAGACCAATGATGGCGAACCTTGGCACCCCAGGTGTTTTGGAACTACATTTCCCAACATATTCAACACTGAGGAACCCTTGAAATAATTCTCCTGTCACGGGGAGCCTCTGCTAAAAATTTAAAATCTACACCTCATGATACATTAGTGTGATGGTCAATGGGAAGAATGCTCCTTACACTTGTGGTCATTGGGAAGAATTCCCCCCTTACAGATAGCTAAAAAGATCAATGATGTCATTGGGAATTTATCTGAGAGGTAGAAATTGACCATTGCTCAAGGAACCCCTAGCAACCTCTGGAGGAACCCTGGTTAAGAAACCCGGCCCTAGTCCCTATTAACACCAACTGGGCATTGGTGGGGTCAACGGAAAGTATGGCCCCTACAGTGAAATAGTTGGGTGGGGGAGCTGGTGCAAATAAAACAGGGAGGCACAATCCCCCAAGGTCAATATTTAAAGAGCCTAGACCAATGATGGCGAACCTTGGCACACCAGATGTTTTGGAACTACATTTCCCAACATTTTCAACACTGAGGAAGCCTTGAAATAATTCTCTGGTCTCGGGGAACCCCTGCTAAAAATAAAAAATCTACAACTCATGATACATTAGTGTGATGGTCAATGGGAAGAATGCTCCTTACACTTGTGGTCATTGGGAAGAATTACCTCTTACAGATAGCTAAAAAGATCAATGGTGTCATTGGGAATTTATCTGAGAGGCAGAAATTGACCATTGCTCAAGGAACCCCTAGCAACCTCTGGAGGAACCCTGGTTGAGAAACCCGGCCCTAGTCCCTACTAACACCAACTGGGCATTGGTGGAGGCCAACGGAAAGTATGGCCCCCTACAGTGAAATAGTTGGGTGGGGGAGCTGGTGCAAATAAAACAGGGCGGCACAATCCCTTAAGGTCATTATTTAAAGAGCCTAGACTACGACTTCCGTACCCAGGAATCATGTGGCCCTTGGATCTTAAAGTCCAGTGGCTGGTGGGGTTTTTTTGTTGGGGGTGTGGCAAACACTCCACCCGCTGACCCCCTACCCCCTTGTCCCAGAGGAACCCATGAAATAATTTTCAGATCTTGGAGAACTCCTAGTCCCTACTAACTCCAACTGGGCATTGGTGGAGGTCAACGGAAAGTATGGCCCCTACAGCGAAATAGTTGGGTGGGGAGCTGGTGCAAATAAAACAGGGCGGCACAATCCCCCAAGGTCAATATTTAAAGAGCCTAGACCAGTGATGGTGAACGTTGGCACCACAGATGTTTTGGAACTACATTTCCCATGATGCTCAACTACACTGCAGAGTGCATGAGCATCATGGGAAATGTAGATCCAAAACATATGGAGTGCCAAGGTTCGCCATCAGTGGCATAAGGTATCCCTGAGTTTCCCAAAAGAAGAGGCATAGGAGTATGGGGGATTTTTAAACGTGCCACAACCAATATTACACAAGATAAAGATATGCTTAAAAAAAACTAAATGTATTAATCCATAGAAAAAGTGTAAGAAGACATTCTAAAAACATGTATACAGTGCTGCCAAATTTGCCATACAAACAAAAGAACCCAGGATGGTATTTGGGATTCTGGGCGAAACGCGTCAATCCCACCACCATCCTGAGTTCTTTTGTTTTATATGGCAAATTTGGCAGCACTGTATACATGTTTTTAGAATGTCTTCTTACACTTTTTCTAGGGATTAATAAATTTAGTTCTCTAAACATACACTATATTACCAAAAGTATTGGGACACCTTCCTTTACACCAGTGGTTCTCAACTCCGGTCCTCGGGACCCACTAACAGGCCAGATTTTAAGTATTGCCTTGAGGAGATGCAGACTGGAATGCTGCAATCACTGAGCAGCAAATGATATCACCTGTGATGTATTTCAGTTATCCTGCAAACCTGGCCTGTTAGTGGGTCCCGAGGACCGGAGTTGAGAACCACTGCTTCACACACACATGTTTAATGGCATCCCAGTCTGTAGGGTTCAATATTGAGTTGGCGCACCCTTTGCAGCTATAACAGCTTCTGGGATGGCTGTCCACACGGTCACAGACAGCACTGAAGCCCCTATCCCTTTTGGCAGGTCGGTCAGCCGGGTCATGGGCGGCACCCCCCGTCACTTACTCCATCTTGTGGGCAGGGATCTGGGCAGAGGCGGCTGTGGCTTCTCTCCAGGTGGATCTCGGTTCCCCAGCATCTCTTCCCTCCTCCTCTTGGCGGCCAATTGGATCTCCTGTTGGCCAATCGGGTAATGCATGCCTCCCAACATTTTGAGATGGGAATGAGGGAAACCTACTAGCAAATGTATGTAGGCATAGGACACACCTCCTGCCACGCCCCCTTAAAGGAGAATTAACAAAAAAAAGTTTATTTAATTAAATCCACAAGGGCTTTTTTTGTACCACTGCTATTCCTTTATACTGAGTTTTAAAAATTTACAAATGCAGCAATTTAGAATTTAGAGCATTTTATATACAACTTTATAGATCAGACCAAAATGAGGGATAAATGAGCAGGACAGAGGGACAGAAGGACATTGCTCCAAATCAGGGACAGTCCCTCGAAATCAGGGACAGTTGGGAGCTATGGTAATGGGCCCGCTTCCTGAATGGCTGGGAGAAGGATCGGCATGAAAATAACGACTATTCATTTGCGTTCTGTGCCCCGAGTCCACCCTTTTATGAAGCCTATTAGAGCCTTTGGCTCTAATCAAGTGCTTCAAAAAAACACTCCCCCCCTATTGGAATCCATGCGTCCGGCACCCCCCTCTATTTAGATTAGGGGGCCGGACACACGGAGAAGGGGGGGCGACGCCCGTGCGCCCCTAATGGATGGGATTCTGATAGAGTCTATCACATCTTCATACTATCACATCAGCCATGTGTGTCTTTATGGCTCAAATGACCCTGTAATTTGCTGACCCTGACAGCAGAGGCCACAATGCCCTCCTGCACCTTCTCCTGTATATTCTGATCTGCCCATGACCCGGGCAGGCCTACAGTTTATTACGTATGCCAGTGTCCAATCCTTCTGTAGGTGGCAGTATAACCTGAGGTTAAATGACTTTCTGTGTCCCTCAAGAACAAGAAAATGATTTTACAGCGAGTACAAAAATCATATTTTTTAACCGCTTCACGCCGACTGTACGCAAATATGCGGCCCCCACCGGACTGGGCTTTTTTTTCCATGGGGCCGCATATTTTGTATATCTCCCTTTGTGGGGCACGCTTGCAGCACAGAGACCGGGGTCTCATCAAGAGCCATAGGCCCCATTCTAATGGTCAGGGCCCGGAACTCCCGATTCCGGGTCACCTGATCGCTGCGATAGCTTCTGATTTGCTATCACAGTGATCAATCACCATGAAGCCCACCCCCCCATGTTTTCTTTCTCTATGAATGGAGGAGAGAGATACTTAGTATCTCTCTCTCCTTGCAGAGAGAAAAAAAAGTGTGTATATAAAATAAAAAATAATAATAATGAAAAATAAAATAAAAAAAATACCTAGATCAAGGTTTGATCTAGGTCAGTGCCAGGGTTAGTGTTTGGGTCAAAGCCAGGGTCAAAGGTCAGGGTCAATATATATATATTTTAACAACTTCAGCCCTGGAAGGATTTGCCCCCTTAACCGGTTCCGTACCAATTTGCGTACATTTACTGCTGCAGAGTGGCGCTATTGCGCAAAATCGCTGTCTATAAATGGGGGCTCGCACGTGCGCAGCTAGCGGGCGGGAGGGCACTCTCGTGCCCGCCACACTCTGCAGGAGAAAGAATGGGGAACCGCCAATGTAAACACATCGGTTCCCCGCTTTGTCAGTGGGCATGTAAGAGATCTACCGATCCCTGTCACTGGGATCAGTTAGATCTCTGGTGCCCCTGGCAGCCCAGCCCCCTCACAGTTAGAACACGCCTAGGGTACACAGTTACCCCCTAGATCGCCCCTTGCAGGTTAACCCCTTCACTGCCAATGACATTTATAAAGTAATCAGTGGATATTTAAATTTCCGATCGCTGTATAAATGTCATTGGTCCCAAAAAAGTGTCAAAAATGTCCGACATGTCCGCCACAATATCGCAGTGCCGATAAAAAAAAGATTGCCGCCATTACTAGTAAAAAAATAGTAAAAACGCCAAAAAATGTATTCTCATGGTTTGTAAACGCGGCCAAACCAATGAATAAATTCGTTTTTTATATATTTTAGCAAAAAGTATGAAATATATATATTTTTTGGAAATTGTCGCTCTTTTTTTGTTTATAGCGGGGATCAGAAATGACGCAGAGGCGATCAAATACCACCAAAAGAAAGCTCTATTTGTGAGAAAAAAAGGACGCACATTTTGTTTGGCTACAACGTCGCACGACCGCGCAATTGTCAGTTAAAGTGCCGAATCGCAAAAGGTGCTCTGGTTCTAAACTGGGAAAGCCTTCCGGGGCTGAAGTGGTTAATGACCAGGCTATTTTTTTACGATACGGCACTGCGTCATTTTAAGGCCTCATACACACGGGTGTATGAAAAAAAATAAGCAAAACGTCGGGCCCGACGTCAGGGAAAAAATCAGCGTTTTGCATCGGCGTTAATGAGCGTTAGTGAACGTTGGCGTCAATAGGCATTTTTTAAATAAAAAACGTCCTCTGCTATTTTTTAACCTGAAAACGGCGGTGTCAAAAACGCCGGTTAACGTCGGTACAGCGCTAGTAAACGCTTTGCCGGCTTAGCGTCAAAAGCGCTAAAACGTTACAGCCTCGGAACTCGCTGGTCCCGCATTCTATTTACAGCTCACGAACGCCGGCGCCCTCTACAGCTCAAAAACGTTGGCGTTTTTACGGGACCATTGAACAACATGGAGAGCTGCAAAAAACGTGGCTGCTAAAAACGCCCGCGCATGAGGCCTAACTGACAATTGTGTGGTCGTCAAAGTCAAAATTTGCGTCCTTTTTTCCCCCACAAACAGAGCTTTCTTTTGGTGGTATTTGACCCCCTCTGCGTCATTTCTGATCGCCGCTATCAACAAAAAAAGCGTCAATTTTGAAAAAACAAAACATTTTTTAAACTTTTTGTTATAATAAATATCCAAAAAAGAAATATAAAAAAACAAAATTTATTCATCAGTTTTGGCCGATATATATATTTTTTACATATTTTTGCTAAAAAAAAAATTGCAATAGGCGTCTATTGATTGGTTTGCGCAAAAGTTATCTCGTCTACAAAATAAGGGATTGATTTATGGCATTCTTACTATTATTATTTTTTTTTTTACTAGTAATGGCGGCGATCTGTGATTTTAATCGTTAAATTAGTGTCAGTAACTGTTTTAGGAAGGATACAAAAAAGCAAAATGCGCACCATTGATTCTGGGCTGTACTACGGGTACAACTAACACACACATATGTGGGGTCGCTGCGATCGTCAGGAGCGGGAGAGGTCATGGATATGCAATTAGCGGACCTCCAGCTGTTGCAAAACTACAAGTCCCATCATGCCTCTGCCTCTGGGTGTCATGCTTGTGGCTGTCAGAGTCTTGCTATGCCTCATGGGACTTGTAGTTCTGCAACATCTGGAGGTCCACCAATTGCAGATCCCTGTAGGTTGTTCTTTGGTGGAAGGTTATGGTAGTAACAAGAAATATACGGCTAAATTAAAAAAAAAAAAAGATTTTTATTTTACTATTTTGGGTTTTTTCTTTGATAATAAAAACAAAATGGAGGAGATACCCATTACCATCTACCACCAAATAAAAACGACCAATTTGTCCTGTAAAAAACAAAACAAAACGCAGTCCAGCTGGGTGCACAAAGTAGTAGTGGTGATGTGTTCGGTTTTACTAACGCATGTCAAAGTTGCAAAATTGTGCTCAGGCATTCACATTTGTTTTACTGTTAGACGCAAAGGGGTTAAATTCAAGCAATGACCTGCTTTGATCTGATATCAGTCCCTGTACAGCAGAGTACAGATGAGAGAGGGAAAGCAGCACACGAAAGCAATCAGGTTCTAAGAAGGAACATGCTGATAGGAGGAGAGAGCAGAGAGATGAGCTTGTCAGTCTACCGTCTCTCCATTCACTGTCCAAACACAGGCTGCTGGAGGAGAAGACCTGTAAGTGTTACCTGCAGCATAGAGGCATCAGGCCTACTCCCATGCATGGGCGTCCGCAGAAAATTTTTTGGGGGGGCATAATTTTAAGGTCACCCATGCTATGCCGCTTTTTGATATCACATTATCGCAGTCAGAGACTGCAGACATAGTACAGGAGATGGTCAGAGACTGCAGACATGGTACAGGAAACGGTCAGAGACTGCAGACATAGTACAGGAGATGGTCAGAGACTGCAGACTTGGTACAGGAGATGGTCAGAGACTGCAGACATGGTACAGGAGATGGTCAGAGACTGCAGACATGGTACAGGAAACGGTCAGAGACTGCAGACATGGTACAGGAGATGGTCAGAGACTGCAGACATAGTACAGGAGATGGTCAGAGACTGCAGACATAGTACAGGAGATGGTCAGAGACTGCAGACATAGTACAGGAGATGGTCAGAGACTGCAGACATGGTACAGGAAAAGGTCAGAGACTGCAGACATGGTACAGGAGAAGGTCAGAGACTGCAGACATAGTACAGGAGATGGTCAGAGACTGCAGACATAGTACAGGAGATGGTCAGAGACTGCAGACATACTACAGGAGATGGTCAGAGACTGCAGACATAGCCCAAGAGGATAAGGACCTAGTGGGTAACCCCCGATCCGATCCCTAGGTAGACATCATACAGACGTCAGAGACTGGT
>BLSH010545474.1:458877-508733 GCA_018402905.1 Glandirana rugosa | reverse complement strand
TCTGTCCGATCCCGTCATATCCCTGTCGACCCCCAACATATCCCTATCCTGCCCCTATACTACCCAAGCCTGCCCCTATACAACCCCCAGCTGTCCCTATACTGCCCTAGCCTGTCTATATACTACCCTAGCCTGTCCATATACTACCCTGGCCTGCCCCATTACAACCCTAGCCTGCCCCTATACTGCCCTAGCCTGTCTATATACTACCCTAGACTGTATATATACCCCCTAACCTACCACTATACTACCCTAACCTGCCCCTACACTACCCTAGCCTGTCCATATACTACCCTAGCCTGTTTATATACTACCCTAGCCTGTCCATATACTACCCTAGCCTGTTTATATACTACCCTAGCCTGTCCATATACTACCCTAGCCTGTTTATATACTACCCTAGCCTGTATATATACCCCCTAACCTACCACTATACTACCCTAACCTGCCCCTACACTACCCTAGCCTGTCCATATACTACCCTAGCCTGTTTATATAATACCCTAGCCTGTCCATATACTACCCTAGCCTGTTTATATACTACCCTAGCCTGTCTATATACCACCTAGCCTGCCCCTATACTACCCTAGCCTGCCCATACACTACCCTAGCCTGTCCATATACTACCCTAGCCTGTTTATATAATACCCTAGCCTGTCCATATACTGCCCTAGCCTGTACATATACTGCCCTAGTTCACCCCTTGGAATTGAACATAATGGTATGTTATATAATTTTGCATATAGACAAGGTGCTGTTGCATGTAAATCTGACTTCCTGATAAATTTAATGTAATGTTTTGGGGGGGGGGGGGATATTCCCTATATTAGGCTGACTTTCTGCCCCCTGGTCCCATACAAACCTGACAACTGTCTGTTTAAAAAAAAAAAAGAATAAATATGTCCGAAATGACTGCTCTGCTTTATTATATATCTCAATAATTATCAGTGGACCCTTTTCAAATCTCTGTTTTAGGTTTACTGGACCTAGAATAGGAGAGTGACACTAAACTCTGCTTAAACAAAGAAAAAAAAAATATATATATATATATATATACAGTATCTGACAAAATTAAGTACACCCCACACATTTTTGTAAATATTTTATTCTATCTTTTCATGTGACAACACTGAAGAAATGACACTTTGCTACAATGTAAAGTAGTGAGTGTACAGCTTGTATAACAGTGTAAATTTGCTGTCCCCTCAAAATAACTCAACACACAGCCATTAATGTCTAAACTGCTGGCAACAAAAGTGAGTACACCCCTAAGTGAAAATGTCCAAATTGGGCTCAGTTAGCCATTTTCCCTCCCCGTTGTCATGTGACTCGTTAGTGTTACAAGGTCTCAGGTGTGAAAGGGGAGCAGGTGTGTTAAATTTGGTGTTATCGCTTTCACTCGCTCATACTGGTCACTGGAGGTTCAACATGGCACCTCATGGCAAAGAACTCTCTGAGGATCTGAAAAAAAGAATTGTTGCTCTACATAAAGATGGCCTAGGCTTTAAGAAGATTGCCAAGACCCTGAAACTGAGCTGCAGCACGGTGGCCAAGACCATACAGCGGTGTAACAGGAGAGGTTCCACCCAGAACAGCGCCTCACCATGGTCAGTCGACCAAAGAAGTTGAGTGCCGTGCTCAGCGTCATATCCAGAGGTTGTCTTTGGGAAATAGACGTATGAGTGCTGCCAGCATTGCTGCAGAGGTTAAAGGGGTGGGGGGTCAGCCTGTCAGTGCTCAGACCATACGCCGCACACTGCATCAAATTGGTCTGCATGGCTGTCATTCCAGAAGGAGGCCTCTTCTAAAGATGATGCACAAGAAAGCCTGCAAACAGTTTGCTGAAGACAAGCAGACTAAGGACATGGATTACTGGAACCACGCCCTGTGGTCTGATGAGACCAAGATAAACTTATTTGGTTCAGATGATGTCAAGCGTGTGTACAAGCAACCAGTTGAGGAGCACAAAGACAAGTGTGTCTTGCCTACAGTCAAGCATGGTGGTGGAAGTGTCATGGTCTGGGGCTGCATGAGTGCTGCCGGCACTGGGGAGCTACAGTTCATTGAGGGAACCGTGAATGTCAACATGTACTGTGCCATACTGAAGCAGAGCATCCCCTCCCTTCAGAGACTGGGCCACAGGGCAGTATTCCTACATAATGACCCCAAACACCTCCAAGACGACCACTGCCAAGAAGCTGAGGGTAAAGGTGATGGACTGGCCAAGCATCTCCAGACCTAAACCCTATTGAGCATCTGTGGGGCTCCTCAAACGGAAGGTGGAGGAGCGCAAGGTCTCTAACATCCCCCAGCTCTGTCATGTCGTCATGGAGGAGGGGAAGAGGACTCCAGTGCCAACCTGTGAAGCTCTGGTGACCTCCATGCCCAAGAGGGTTAAGGCAGTGCTGGAAAATAATGGTGGCCACACAAAATAGTGACACTTTGGGCCCAATTTGGGCATTTTCACTTAGGGGTGTACTCACTTTTGTTGCCAGCAGTTTAGACATTAATGGCTGTGTGTTGAGTTATTTTGAGGGGACAGCAAATTTACACTGTTATACAAGCTGTACACTCACTACTTTACATTGTAGCAAAGTGTCATTTCTTCAGTGTTGTCACATGAAAAGGGAGGGGTGTACTTACTTTTGTCAGATACTGTATATAAATCCTCACATTTTTTTACCAGATATTCTGGTGAGCAGCAGCTGGGGACGTCACCGACCCGCGCCGTTCCTTCAGTGCTCTGTGCCGTGGCTGTGATGTAACCGCGGCTCGCCCATTCAAGTGGCTGCAGCCCGCGAATCCGGAAGGGAGACCGGGTGAAGATGCAGCAGTGGCAGCGCACTGCTGGAGGGCTTCCTTTCAAGGTAAGTCTTTTATCATGTGCTAGTATGCAGTGCATACTAGCACATTATAATAGCGCCTTGCAGGAGGAAACACTTTTTATTTTATTTTCAAGAGTTTACTACCGCTTTACTCAAAAAGCCTCCTCCAAATTCCTTTTTTTTTCTTGCTGTAGCGATGCGACTTCCTTTTAGAGGGTGGCTACGTCCATTCTTCATGGTCTCCCTGTATGTAGGAATGTAGCCTGCTGGCGGCCCTCCAGCTGTTGCGGAACTACAAATCCCATGAGGCATTGCAAGTCTGACAATTACAAGCATGACTCCCACAGGCAGAGGCATGATGGGACTTGTAGTTTTGCAACAGCTGGAGGGCCGCCAGTTGGACACCCCTGGGCTATGGGATGTGCATTGTACATGACTGCAACTATCGTGCACTGCTCTATCCAAGGGAGGGGTTCAGGAGCTCACGGGGGACATTACAAAGAGGCAGAAAAACACCTTAAGATGCCATTTAGTGTAAGATTTGTATATTTTATTTTATTTTTTTGAGAAAAAGGAAATAGTTTATTGTCACTTTAAGTTGTCTTTGTCCTAGTTCCTCATTTTGCTTCTCGTTAACCCCAGATTATGATGTTAACCACTTGCCGACCGCCCGCCGCAGTGTCAAAGTGGCTCGTTATCCCAAACCGCCATCACCTGACAGTGGCCACGATAACTAGTATTGTGAGCGCGCGCCGCTGGAGGCGCGCTCGTGCACTCACTGTGTTCCGGGGGTGGGGGCAGGGAGCGGGTAGGGCGGACTCGATCACCTCCGTCTACCCGCGATCACCCCCCCTCCCCCGGAGCGACAGAACGGAGGTCCATTATGTAAAGACAGATCTCCATTCTGACAGAGGGGGATGGGCTGTGATCACAGGATTCCTGTATATGGAAGCTGTGATCACTCCCCTCCCCCTGCCAGCCCCGCCCCCATACAGTTAGAACACACTGAGGGAACACAGTTAACCCCTTAGAGCGCCCCCTCCAGGTTAACCCCTTCACTGCCAATGGCATTTACACAGCAATCAGTGCATTTTTATAGCACTGATCTCTGTATAAATGTCAGTGGTCCCAAAAAAAGTGTCAAAATGGTCCGACATGTCCGCCGCAATATCGCAGTACCGCTAAAAATCGCAGATCGCCACCATTACTAGTAAAAAAAATAAAAATAAATAAAAACCCCATAAATGAATTCTCATCATTCGTAAATGTGGCAACTTTTACGCAAACCAATCAATAAACGCCGATTGCGATTTTTTTTTTAACCAGAAGAATATAAAAAGCCGATGAAAAAAATGTTTTTTTATATATATTTTTTTGGATTTGTATTTTAGCAAAAAGTAAGAAATATTGTTTTTTTTTGCACAATTGTCGCTCTTCTTTTGTTTATAGCAGTGATCAGAAATGATGCAGCGGTGATCAAATACCACCAAAAGAAAGCCTTATTTGTGGGGGAAAAAGGACGCCAATTTCGTTTGGGTACAAAGTCGCACGACCGTGCAATTGTCAGTTAAAGCGACGCAGTGCCGAATCGCAAAAAGTGCTCTGGTCCTACAGTGGGAAATCCTTCCGGGGCTGAAGTGGTTAAAGTCCATGTGAACCCTCACCTTGTAAAATGACCCATTCAGCTTCACGCAGAAATGAGAGGCAAAACACTTGGAGACATGCATGTAGATATTAAAAATATTATTAATACCTTTTCTTTATATATATATATATATATGTGTGATCTCATGATCTCTGTTCTCAGCTTGATAAGGGGGCTTAGAGAGGTGGGGGTGTCCCCACAAGTCCGATCATTGGAGGAGAGCACACTGAGTTCCCAGCACAGCCAGAAAACCGGTCCCCAGCCCAACCACGGTTTGCTCTCCTGCTTAGTGTGGTCAGTTTTCAATGGGAAAGCAGAGGGAATGGCAGGAAGACCAGGGATTTCACATAAAGGAAGCAATACAAAGAGAACAGGAGACGTTCTTATCAGGAATATGAAGTGTTCGGGTAACATATTCTTTTAGCAGAGGAAGCCATGCACAGAGAATAGAGGATCTTATAATGCAGGGGTAGGCAACCAGTAGCCCTCCAGCTGTTGTGAAACTACATTTCCCACGAGGCATTGCAAGGCTGGCAGCAGGGGCATTGCTAGGGGGTGGCTATTGGGGCTACAGCCCAGAGTATGGGGCCTATAGCCCCGAGTCTTTTACAGTGGGTGCAGTTCTGCAATTTGCAGGTATGTCTTGGTCCGGAATGCAGGAGGCAGGGGCAGACTGAGCCGTGGTAGCGGCTCGGCCCTTGCCTCTACCTGATGTATGGGGAGGCTCTCTGGGTTCCCTGATGTATGGGGAGGTTCTCTGGGGACCCTGATGTATAGGGGGGTTCTCTGGGGACCCTGATGTAAGGTGGGGCTCTCTGTGGACCCTGATGTAAGGAAGAGGCTCTCTGTGGACCCTGATGTAAGGAAGGGGCTCTCTGGGGGCTCTGATGTAAGGAAGGGGCTCTCTGGGGACCCTGATGTAAGGAAGGGCCTCTCTGGGGACTCTGATGTAAGGAAGGGCCTCTCTGGGGACCCTCTTGTAAGGAAGGGGCTCTCTGGGGACCCTGATGTAAGGAAGGGTGCTCTCTGGGGACCCTGACGTAAATGGGGGGCTCTCTGGGGACCCTGATGTGAGGGGGATCCGCACTCAGAAATGTAATGATATTTATAAATATATATATATATACACACACGCACACATGCATATTATATACATGTGTATGCCCGCTCAAGCGCATGACTCTACTTTGCTGCTATGGGCTCTAGCCCCAGATCTTTTGTAGACCTGGCAATGCACCTGGCTGGCAGTTACAATTACTCCCAGAGGCATGATGGGACTTGTAGTTTTGCAACAGCTTGAGGGCCCCGGGTTGCCCACCCCTGTTATAATGTCTTCCAACCGTCCCATGGTCCCCTGGCATTGTGGGTAAATGCAGTAAAAATCGGACCCCGTTACAATTCTAATAAATAAGAGGCTCTAAATTTTAGCCCCAGGTCATGTGACCGCTGCTTCTACAGCCTTATGGGAAGTTCATTGGTGGCAGTAGCAAGTCCTGATGAAGTTTGGTGTATATGAATGGTCCATGAAGCCTTCAATGATGGAGGGGCAGTCCTCACCCCGTGGGCACTCACCAGTTGTTGACTTGCAATAGGGTGAGGTTTGTCTGTGCAGCGATCTGCCGCTTCTCATCCTCTGTAGGGTATGGGTGCTGAAAAAGAGAAGTAAAGCTGAATGCACATGCGATTCATACTAGCACATTATGCTCTTAACTTGTGCGTGGAATTTGTTTTTTATTTTCACTTAAGTTTAAATCTCAGAACTGCATGGATAGAAATACAAATACTGTGGCAGATAATACAGATCCCTTATGTGTGCCATTGGTGTTTGGGTGCTGAATCAATAGAAACAATTAAACTGTTTTATTCCTTTTTTTATTTTTTTCATATAAGCTCCATTGTTACACCCCAGAGAAGTAGGACAGTAGTAGATAGATGAGGGAATCACGTGATCAGTGACGCAACGCGTCGGGAGGAGCCAAGTGGCGTCACTTCCAGGCGCGGCCGAAACCGGAAGTTCTTGAATAATGGTGATGCTGATTGTTCTCATTTTACATTTAGTTGCTACTTTTAATAAATTACTTTTTACAGAATTGCTGCACGGTGGAGATCTCCTTCATCTTGTATGACCCCTGAATGGAGGAGAGTGAGGAGGACGTAAACAGCACAGTGGGGGGGGGGGGGGCACTGATTACTTAATATCCCCAATTACTGCTTTTACACCGAATACTGTGTCTGGTGCTCCGAGGAGGGGGCCGTCAATGATATCAATTATTTCAATATTTTTGAGATATCGACTATTGCAATGTTTTTGCACATGCAGTGTTTTGCACTTTATTGTTTGAGATATTAATTATTGCAATATTTTTGAGATATCAATTATGGTAATATTTTTTAGATATCAATTATTTCAATATTTTTTAGATATTAATTATTTCAATAGTTTTGAGAAATCAATTATTGCAATGTTTTTATATAGATTGTTTCAATATTTTTGAGATATCAATTATTTCAATATTTTTGAGAAATCAATTATTGCAATATTTTTGAGACATCAATTATTGTAATGTTTTTGAGATATCAATTATTGCAATATTTTTACACATGCACTGTTTTGCACTTTATTGTTTGAGATATCAATTATTGAAATATTCTTTAGATATCAATCATTCCAATATTTTTGAGATATCAATTATTGCAATATTTTTGCACATGCGCTGTTTTGCACTTTATTGTTTGAGATATCAATTATTGCAATATTTTTTAGATATCAATCATTGCAATATTTTTTGAGATATCAATTATTTCAATATTTTAGAGATATCAATTATTGCAATATTTTTTGCACATGCACTGTTTTGCACTTTATTGTTTTGAGAAATCAATTATTGCAATATTTTTGAGATATTGATTATTTCAAAATTTTTGAGATATCAATTATTTCAATATTTTTGAGATATCAATTATTGCAATGTTTTTGAAATATCAATTATTGTAATGTTTTTGAGATATCAATTATTGCAATATTTTTGCACATGCAGTGTTTTGCACTTTATTGTTTAAGATATCAATTATTGCAATATTTTTGATATATTAATTATTGCAATGTTTTTTAGATATCAATTATTGCAATATTTTTGCACATGCAGTGTTTTGCACTTTATTGTTTGAGACATCAATTATTGCAATATTTTTGAGATATCAATTATTGCAATTTTTTTTTGCACATGCACTGTTTTGCACGTTATTGTTTGAGATATCAATTATTTTAATATTTTTAAGATATCAATTATTGCAATATTTTTGCACATTTACTGTTTTGCAATTTATTGTTTGGGATATCAATCATTGCAATATTTTTGCATTTTTTTGCACTTTTAATATTTTTGGACTCGCATTTCACTGATCGGATTACGGCTATGGATTGATTTATGATTATATTTGCGGCTGTCCTCATATTTGTGTCACTTGATGTTTATGTGAATATTTTTTTACAACTGCGCCTTTGTCACTATCTAATCATTCTGAATCAGCGCCACATTTATTTCTTTCTATATTCTGTTGTAAGCAGATAGATGGCGCTCCCTCCCACATGGACCCCTAACTTTTGCAGTGTTGGAAATGAAAATGCAAACTTTAGGATGGCCCCTAGGTGGCACCACAGGCAAAGGAAAGCGTCGCTCCATTGTTGAACTAAAGCCATGCGTCCGCTAATCACTCCTCCAGCTTTTACTATAGAAGTTGGAGCGCCAACATTTCCAGAAACACAATGACTTCCAGCACTGCTGCAATACTGACATTGCAATGGACTAAAGTAACTCTATGATCATCGTAATAAAACAATAGGCGGTGAACTCTATATAATCATCAATCAACGTGACAAGGAAAACAATAAACAATCAATTCTTTATGATAATCAGCCCCCCCATAACAATGTAAACAATAGGCATTCGCCTCTGTATGAGTATCAGCCCCCCCGATCATGTAAACAATAGACACTGAACCCTGTATGGCCAGCAGCCCCCATGATAAAATAAACAATAGGATGCCAACTCACTATGACCGCCCATAGAGGAGTCCATTATTTTTACGTTCAACCGGTGATTCCCCCATCCAGACACTCAATATGGATGAGCTACTGCATTCTGACAGTGGGGAGGCTTCCTCGCCATCAGAACACACCAATCAGCACTGTTGGCTGTAGCCTGCAGAGGTGATCGAGCAGTGAAGATCCAACAGGGTAGCTGTAAAGAAGTCAATCAGTGGAGCGACTTCTGTACAACCTCCCTACTAATACAAGGATCGAAATTAGGCTGGCCGAATTTCGATCAAATGTATGGCCGGTTTATGAGTATTAATCCCTATGATGATGTAAACAGTAGGCAGTGAACTCTGTACAATAATCAGCCCCCGTAACAATGCAAACAATAAACATTGAACTCTATATGATCATCAGCCCCCATGATAATGTAAACAATAGACATTGAACTCTATATGATCATCAGCCCCCATGATAATGTAAACAATAGACATTGAACTCTATATGATCATCAGCCCCCCACGATAATGTAAACAATAGACATTGAACTCTATATGATCATCAGCCCCCATGGTAATGTAAACAATAGACATTGAACTCTATATGATCATCAGCCCCCATGGTAATGTAAACAATAGACATTGAACTCTATATGATCATCAGCCCTCATGATAATGTAAACAATAGACATTGAACTCTATATAAACATCAGCCCCCATGGTAATGTAAACAATAGACATTGAACTCTATATGATCATCAGCCCTCATGATAATGTAAACAATAGACATTGAACTCTATATGATCATCAGCCCCCATGGTAATGTAAACAATAGACATTGAATTCTATATGATCATCAACCCCCATGGTAATGTAAACAATAGACAATGAATTCTATATGATCATCAGCCCCCATGGTAATGTAAACAATAGACATTGAATTCTATATGATCATCAGCCCCCCATGATAATGTAAACAATAGACATTGAACTCTATATGATCATCAGCCCCCCATGATAATGTAAACAATAGACATTGAATTCTATATGATCATCAGCCCCCCACGGTAATGTAAACAATAGACATTGAACTCTATATGATCATTAGCCCCCACGATAATGTAAACAATAGACATTGAACTCTATATGATCATTAGCCCCCATGATAATGTAAAGCAGGGGTGCTCAACCTTTTGTAGAGCGATGGCCACTTAAGTGATTTGATAACAGTGGCGGCTGGTGGGGGTTTTTTTTGGGGGGGAGGCAGCAAACAACCACCCCCCCGAGTCATGTCAGTCCGGCACTTACCCCATCTAGGCGGGCAGCAGCTCCTTGTCCTCTCCTCCATCGGCGGCTACCAGCGTGCAACTCCTCCCCTCCTCCTTGTCGTCCAATAGGATTGCCTGTCCTTTCAGCCAATGGGGTGACAAGTTGCAAAACCCGCTTCCTGATTGGAAGAGGATCAGTGTTACAATAGCGAATATTCATTCGCTGTTGTAACACTCCTGGGTGGGCTCCGGACGAATCCTCTGCTCCCCGAGCCCACCCTATTTTGAAGCCTATTAGAGCCTCTGGCCCCGAGCCCACCCTATTTTGAAGCCTAGTAGAGCCTCTGGCCCCAAGCCCACCCTATTTTGAAGCCTATTAGAGCCTCTGGCACCGAGCTCACCCTATTTTGAAGCCTATTAAAGCCTCTGGCTCTAATAGGCTTCAAAATAGGGTGGGCTCGGGGTGCAGAGAATGTGTCTTGAGCCCACCCAGGTGTGTTACAACAGCGAATTAATATTCACTATTGTAACACTGATCCTCCTCCAATTAGGAAGCGGGTTTTGAAACTTGTCACCCGATTGGCTGAAGTTGCCTCTGGCTCTAATAAGGTGCTGCAAAAAAACACTCCTGCCATAGGAATTCATGCATCCAGCGTCCTGAAAGGGGCCAGATGCATGGATGGGGGGGCGGCGATGGATGGGGGGGTGGCGCTCCTGGCTCCCCTTAATGGATGGGCCACTCCTGTTTGGGCCACAATGAAATGAAATGGTTCCAAAATGGAATGGGGTCAGATCGCTATTGCGACCCCTGATGCTACACCAGTGGTTGGGGGAGTGTGGTAAAAACACGCCTCAAAAATGGGGTTTTGCCACCCCTCCTAAATGTAAATGTGCCCTTACTGTCCTGAGCCCCCTATAAGGCCCCTTTCGTGCTGGGCAGAATCCACTTGCTCTGCAGGGAATCTGTCCGCTGCGAGTGGGGGGGGGGTTTGTTTGCTGCCCCCCCCTCTGAAATATTGAGCACCACCCGCCACTGTTTAGGGTGAAGGTCTGCTTTAATCTCTATTTTTTATTCATAAAATTCTGCTTTGTCTTTGCCTTTCGGAAACTCAATTTTGACCAAATATATAAAAAAATAATGCATGACATGCTTACATACACTATATTACCAAAAGTATTGGGACACCTGCCTTTACATGCACTTGAACTTTAATGGCATCCCCAATCTTAGTCCGTAGGGTTCAATATTGAGTTGCCCACCCTTTGCAGCTATAACAGCTTGAACTCTTCTGGGAAGGCCGTCCACATGGTTTAGGAGTGTCTATGGGAATGTTTGACCATCTAGACCAGGGTTCCATGGATCCCTAGGGTTCCTCCAGAGGTTGCTAGGGGTTCCTTGCGCAATGGTCAATTTCTACCTCTCAGATAAATTCCCAATGACACCATTGATCTTTTTCGCTATCTGTAAGGGGGTAATTCTTCCCAATGACCACAAGTGTAAGGAGCATTCTTCCCAATGACCACAAGTGTAAGGAGCATTCTTCCCAATGACCACAAGTGTAAGGAGCATTCTTCCCAATGACCACAAGTGGAAGGAGCATTCTTCCCAATGACCACAAGTGTGAGGAGCATTCTTCCCATTGACCACAAGTGTAAGGAGCATTCTTCCCATTGACCATCACACCAATGTATCATGAGTTGTAGATTTTTAATTGTTAACAGGGGTTCCCCGAGACCGGAGAATTATTTCAAGGGTTCCTCGGTGTTGAAAAGGTTGAGAGGCTAGTTTATACTGTAATTCGGATATTTCCGAATCACTGAATGAAAAAATTGTCCGAATATTAATTCGGAACAAAACAAACCGTACATGTCTACCCTCCGCACAAATGACAGTGCACAAAGCAAGGCCCATAAAGACATGGATGAGCGAGTTTTGGGTGGAGGAACCTGACTGGCCTCGACAGAGTCCTGACCTTAACCCGATAGAACACCTTTGGGATGAATTAGAGCGGAGACTGCAAGCCAGGCCTTCTCATCCAACATCAGTGCCTGACCTCACAAATGCGTTTCTGGAAGAATGGTCAAACATTCCCATAGACACTCCTAAACCTTGTGGACGGCCTTTCAAGAAGAGTTGAAGCTGTTATAGCTGCAAAGGGTGGGCCAACTCTATACTGAACCCTACGGACTAAGACTGGGAAGCCATTAAAGTTCATGTGCGTGTACAGGCAGGCGTCCCAATACTTTTGGTAATATAGTGTATATTGCTACTCAGTAAGTTAACCCCAATGTCTATTGAATAATCGGTACTTAAATTAACACAAATTATAACAAGTAGTTAACACAATTGTCAATTTTCCGACACCCATAAAAAGAAAAGTGCACGCAAAGCTGGCTATTGGTTGGAAGTGCAGGCAAAGGACTATTATGGGCTGAAGGAAGCACAACATCAGTTCAACCTGTTGGGTACTTGACCAGAAATGGGTGGCCCACCACTCCAGATACCAAGCCAGAGTCAACCTATTCTACCGTTATTTGTTGATCACATGGAGGAAGGCAAGAGGTTGATTTTTCCATATTTCTTCCTTCCTTCGCTGTCTCTGGGCAGAGCAGATATAAAGAAAGTGGCCTCCATAAAAGAAGTTTGAGAAGGCAGGAAATGCTGAACCGCACAGAGCCACTGGGTCACCACTGGGATAATGAATATTAAAGGTTCAGTGACATTTAAGATTTCATTACTTTGACCTTCACATAAACCCTTCCTTCCACGGCCCAGCGGCTCCACCGTGTGAAATTTTACCGGAAACTTTTACCATAAAACAAAAGTTCAGAAAGACGTAGGGCTACGTTGATGAAGGCCCAACTCTGGGATTACTGCCTTCTTATCTCTTATCCATCGCATATTCATGAATTCATTTAATAGCCGCCATTCACACCTAAGCTTTTTGTCACATGATTCCCGAAGTAAGATGGCGCTCAGGATCTTATTATTCTCAATGAGTGGAGTACTACTTGTCACGTGAGGCTCGAAAAAGTACACGGGGCAAAAACGAGTGTTTTTGGCCCTATAGACTTTAACAGGATTGCCTTAAAAATGCTTGAAAAATGCATGTCTACGCACTTTCATGTAAAAGTCTATTGAGACCGGGGCCCAGTAAATCCTTCCAAAACCTTCCATACCCCAACAGTAAAACAAAACCAAGTTATACTCACACAATAAAAGTATGGGGATATAAAATATGTATTCAAATGCTGGAAGACTCTGGAAGGGGGTGGGTGTCATCTTGGGTATTTTGGGGACTCTGGAGGGAGCTTTGTGTTTCTCCAAGAGGCTGGGGGTTTCCAGGGGCACGGTGTTAGGCCAGAGTGGATTGCATGGACTGGGGGGCACTGTGTGAGGTTGGGGGCATTATGGGGGGAGCTGGAGGTTCTGCAGTATGCTAGGGGGCACTGCAGGGGGCTGGGGGCACTATAGGAGGTTGAGCAGCACTATGGGGGCTGAGGGCTGTCAGGTGGTCTTGGGGTACTGTGGAAGGTTGAGGGGCATGGTGAACCACTATAGGAGGTTGGAAAACCTTGTGGGAGCTGAGGGCTGTCAGCTGACCTGGAGGTACTGTGGAAGGTTGAGGGGCATTGTGAACCACTATGGGAGATTGGGAGGCACTGTGGGAGCTGAGGGCTGTCAGCTGACCTGGGGGTACTGTGGAAGGTTGAGGGGCATGGTGAACCACTATGGGAGGTTGGGAGGCACTGTGGAAGCTGAGGGCTGTCAGCTGACCTGGCGGTACTGTGGAAGGTTGAGGGGTATGGTGAACCACTATGGGAGGTTGGAAGGCACTGTGGGAGCTGAGGGCTGCCAGCTGACCTGGGGGTACTGTGGAAGGTTGAGGGGCATGGTGAACCACTATGGGAGGTCGGGAGGCAATGTGGGAGCTGAGGGCTGTCAGCTGACCTGGGGGTACCGTGGAAGGTTGAGGGGCATGGTGAACCACTATGGGAGGTTGGGAGGCACTGTGGGAGCTGAGGGCTGTCAGCTGACATGGGGGTACTGTGGAAGGTTGAGGGGCATGGTGAACCACTATGGGGTTGGGAGGCACTGTGTAAGCTGATGGCTGTCAACTGACCGGGAGGTACTGTGGAAGGTTGAGGGGCATGGTGAACCACTATGGGAGGTTGGAAGGCATTGTGGGAGCTGAGGGCTGCCAGCTGACCTGGGGGTACTGTGGAAGGTTGAGGGGCATGGTGAACCACTATGGGAGGTCGGGAGGCACTGTGGGAGCTGAGGGCTGGCAGCTGACCTGGGGGTACTGTGGAAGGTTGAAGGGCATGGTGAACCACTATGGGAGGTTGGGAGGCACTGTGGGAGCTGAGGGCTGTCAGCTGACCTGGGGGTACTGTGGAAGGTTGAGGGACATGGTGAACCACTATGGGGTTGGGAGGCACTGTGGAAGCTGAGGGCTGTCAACTGACCTGGGGGTACTGTGGAAGGTTGAGGTGCATGGTGAACCACTATGGGAGGTCGGGAGGCACTGTGGGAGGTGAGGGGATCTGCAGCTGGCTGGAGGCCTAGGAGACCGAGGCCAAAATTTGCACATACAAAAGTGCACAAAAAGCTTCTGAATTAGATGGCTACACTCATGCTCAATTGTGACTGGGGGTCTGAAAGAGAAATCAGGTATGATGTTACCTGTGACGTCATCATGTAAAGCTGGCCATTATATTCTACAGTGGGTATAGAAAAGAATCACCAACTTTAAAATAATCTAATTTTTTTGCTTTGCAACCTGAAATGAAGACAGACACATCTTTTGTTTTATCCAGCTGTATTTACTAGTGAAAGTTATAATATCCAAGTGAAAGATATAACACTAACATGTCAGGAAAAAAAAAAAAAAATCAAAAACAGAATGACTGTTGGAGTTGGAAAAAAGATCTCCCCCTTAATTCAGTATTTTGTTGAACCCCCTTTTGCTTTAATTCCAGCCTTTAGTCTGTTAGGATTTGTCTCTACTAACTTCACACATCTAAACTTCACACATTCAAACTATCGAGACTACTCAAGCTCAGTTACATTTGATGGTGACCGTTTGTGGACTGCAGTCTTCAAGTCATTCCACAGATTTTCAATGGGGTTTAAGTCTGGGCTCTGACTAGGCCATGCAAGGACATTGTTGCTGTTTGCTTTTGGGCCATTGTCATGTTGGAAGGTAAACCCTCTTCCCATCTACATCTTTCTGGCAGAGGGCAGCAGATTTTCCTCAAGAATTTGATGGTATTTTGCCCCATCCATTTTTCCTTCTATCCTGACAAGTGCTCCAGTCCCTGCTGCAGAAAAACACTCCCATAACAGGATATCACCACCCCCCATAACAGGATATTACCACCTTCATGCTTTACTGTAGGTTTGGTGTTATTTGGACGGTGAGCTGTATTGGATTTCCGCCAGACATATTGTTTGGTTTTGAGGCCAAATCATTCAATTTTAGTGGCATCTGACCATTACATCTTTTTCCATGTGGCCTCAGAATCTTCAAGGTGCGTTTAAGGTGGTCAGATGAGAATAAAATTTAATTATTTGGCCTCAAAACCAAACAATATGTCTGGCGGAAATCCAATACAGCTCATCGTCCAAATACCACCATTCCTACAGTGAAGCATGGAAGTGGTAATATCCTGTTATGGGGGGGGTAATATCCTGTTATGGAGGTGGTAATATCCTGCTATTGGGGGGTGGTAATATCTCGTTATGGGGGGGGGGGGGTAATATCCTGTTATGGAGGTGGCAATATCCTGCTATTGGGGGGGAATAATATCCTGTTATGGGGGTGTTTCTCTGCAGCAGGGACTGGAGCACTTGTCAGGATAGAAGGAAGAATGGATGGGGCAAAATACCATCAAATTCTTGAGGAAAATCTGCTGCTCTCTGCTAGAAAGTCAATGGGAAGAAGGTTTCCCTTCCAACGTGACAATGACCCGAAGCACACAGCATCAAATAGCACACAGTGGTTGGAGGAGAAAAAGGGGAAATGTCCTTGCATGGCCTAGTCAGAGCCCAGACTTGAACCCCAATGAAAATCTGTGGAATGATTTGAAGACTGCAGTCCTCAAATGGTTGCCATCAACTGTAGCTGAACTTGAGCAGTTCTGCAAAGTAGAGCGGGCAAATATTGCAAAGTCTAGATGTGAAAAGTTAGTAGAGACAAATTCCAACAGACTAAAGGCTGGAATTACAGCAAAATGTTGTCCAACAAAATACTGACATAAGGGGGGTGATCCTTTTTCCAACTCAGTGATTCTGTTTTTGTTTGTTTTTTTTTAAATATTTTTTCCTGATATGTTGGTGTTATATCTTTCACTTGGATGTTATAAGTTGCGCTGAGTAAATACAGTTGGATAAAACAAAAACTGTGCCTGTCTTAATTTCAGACCATGCCCAACGGACACATTTTACCCGCCCACTTAGTCATAGAGGTCTATTATATTCTGACAGCTGGCACTGGCGGCTGTTAGAATACATTGGGTGATGCCAATCATTGACTGAAACCAAACGAAATAAAGAAAACACATTACTGTTCAGCGGAATAAGGTTGTCATTTTGAATGATATATTCCAATGAAAACGAGATTCTCATATATCACTCTTGTTACTGTTCATGATAGGGGTACAAGGTGCACACGTGTATGGGCACTGTTGTTTAGGTGGTATCGAAGGTGAAAACTTCACCCTGAAGTGTGAGGTTCACATGAATTAATACAACAGACAAATTCTCCCCAGCTTTTCTCATAGTTAGTAGGACATCCTCAGGGCTGATAAGTTGGACATCCTCAGGGCTAATAAGTTGGACAACCTCAGGGCTGATAAGTTGGACATCCTCAGGGCTGATAAGTTGGACATCCTCAGGGCTGATAAGTTGAACATCCTCAGAGCTCATACGTAGGACATTCTCAGGGCTCATAAGTTGGACATCCTCAGGGCTCATAAGTAGGACATCCTCAGGGCTCATAAGTAGGACATGCTCAGGGCTCATAAGTTGGACATCATCAGGGCTCATAAGTTGGACATCCTCAGGGCTCATAAGCTGGACATCCTCAGGGCTCATAAGTAGGACATCCTCAGGGCTCATAAGTAGGACATCCTCAGGTCTCATAAGTAGGACTTTCTCAGGACTCATAAGTAGGACATCCTCAGGGCTCATAAGTAGGACATCCTCAGGACTCATAAGTAGGACATCCTCAGGGATCATAAGTAGGACATCCTCAGGGCTCATAAGTTGAACATCCTCAGAGCTCATACGTAGGACATTCTCAAGGCTCATAAGTTGGACATCCTCAGGGCTCATAAGTTGGACATCCTCAGGGCTCATAAGTTGGACATCCTCAGGGCTCATAAGTAGGACATCCTCAGGGCTCATAAGTATGACATCCTCAGGTCTCATAAGTAGGACATCCTCAGGACTCATAAGTAGGACATCCTCAGGGCTCATAAGTAGGACATCCTCAGGACTCATAAGTAGGACATCCTCAGGAATCATAAGTAGGACATCCTCAGGGCTCATAAGTTGGACATCCTCAGGGCTCATAAGTTGGACATCCTCAGGGATCATAAGTTGGACATCCTCAGGGCTCATAAGTAGGACATCCTCAGGGCTCATAAGTTGGACATCCTCAGGGCTCATAAGTAGGACATCCTCAGGGCTCGTAAGTTGGACATCCTCAGGGCTCATAAGTTTTTCTATAAAAAGTCAAAATTTTATTGACTAGTTACTTCCAAGCATTGATGTCTAGGGGTTTAGAGGAGTCCAATTTATCATTTTTAAAACAGAAGTAAAAACTTTTTTTTGGAAGTACGAAGGTCCAGATCGGCAAAAACACCCTAAACGCACCATTCTGACTTATACGCCGGGCACACATTAAAGTGGTGGCAAACTCTGAATTTTTATTTTTACCTACAAGTAAGCTTATAATAAATCTTACCTGCAGGTTAAATGAATATCTCCTAAACCTGCACCGCTTAGGAGATATTCTAAGGAGCAAAAGCGTCACCAGCGCATGCGCTCTGAAGGAACGGCATACCCGTGCCGTTCCTTTAGAACAGGGGTCTCCAAACTTTCCAAGCAAAGGGCAAGTTTACTGGCCTTCAGGCCTTAGGGGGGCTGGACTGTGACCAGTGGGTGTAGAAAATACCCTGGCAACAGCGCCCCCCTCATCAGTTTTAATGGGAGGAATAGTGCCTCATTGATGATATCAATGAGGAGAATAGTACCCCATTGATGGTGTTAGTAGGGGGAATGGTGCTCCATCATTGATGTGAGTTGTTGGAACAGTGCCCCAAGGGATAGATAAGGGCCAGATAGGGGCAAGCAAAGTGCCACATCCGGCCCCCGGGTCGCAGTTTGGAGACCACTGCTTTAGAGCCCAGTGTGGTAAACTCCTGCGTGCATACGTGGGAGTGACATCATCGCGGATTGGCCGTTCCCGGAAGGAAGACTGGGTGAAGATGGAAGCCCTGTCAGCGGTGAGAGCGTCCCGCTGGAGGGCTTTGTTTCAAGGTAACTCTTTCATAATGTGCTAGTATGGAATGCATACTAGCGGGGACGGCTTCCCGCCCCCCCCCCCCCAACTCTTCATGTGCTTCACTCTGGCAGTTTAGTAGGTTTATTTTGTCAGCAAACTCAGATGATTGCTAAGATTGTCTGTGATGGTGATCAAATGATTGGGAACCATGCTGATTGGTCCTTTCATCTCTAGCCTGCCTGGCCAGTTGTCAGAGACAGCGCAATCACGGAACTGGTGGCAATCGTGGGCACTCACTGCTAGTTCCCCTCATAGAATTCTTATTAACCTATCCCCATCTCAGGGCATCATGCTAAAGGGAACATTAACATACAGATTACAAAGAAAGGTAGAGGAGAGGTGCTAGACAATGATCTGCAACCTGCAGGGCAAAGTCATTCATTCATTAAGCTACATGGCTTGAAGCTGACAGCTCTCCGCAAAGTGGGGGCCACCCAAACTGAGAAGTCTACATGTAGGTAAGCCCCCCAAAAAAAGTCAAAGTCAACAAAAAAGCAAAAGGAAACCAATGTGTTTCAGGGGGCTAGAAAATGCCTCTTCCTCAGGGCTTAGACATCGTATCCAAAGTGTCCTCCAGACTCAAAGCAAAGCTCCTGTGACAAGAGAATAATCAGTGAGCAGGGGAGGGCTGGGCCAGGGTGGCAATTGCCCCCCAGGCCATCCCAACTTACATTCAAAAACCCCGGCGGAGGAAGTAGGGGCCAGAGGCGCGTGACTTCGTATGACAGCTTCCGCACCAGGTAATCAGGAGATCCCCGCTCTTTGTAATCCAGTGGCTCTCCTCTCTCTGCATTGCAGGCTGCTTTAATGGGCACTGGTGAGGCTGCATTGATGGGCACTGATCAGGCTGCATTGATGGGCACTGATCAGGCTGCATTGATGGGCACTGATCAAGCTGTATTGATGCATTATTTTTGTTAAACCTCCTTTGTTGCTATTAACATGAAATTATGTTACCACGTTGTATCATATTTGTCTTGCTTCATAACATCAATATCCATTATAAAACCAGGTGGGCATGGATGGTGAGCTGATTCAGTGGTTCAATGGGCCACTTGACTGGACTTGCCCCCCAGGCCTAAGGCTGCCAGCCCTCACCTGTCAGTGAGTGATCAGGCCTGCATCGGTGGGAAGTGGTACCATTCTTTATGATTTAAATTGATTATTTTGGTGCTGGGAAGGGAGGGGAGGACCTTCGAGGTTACAGGCCTTTTGATTTCCTGTTGTCACTCCTTATGGTTAAACTAAACAGTAAGTAAGGCTGAATTCACAACTTATACAGGGTAAAAGGGTACTACCAGCCCCAGCCCCCCCCCCCCACCCTGTTAAACTTATGAGGCCCGGGGCAGCTGACAAGCAGGAGGAAGGGAAACCTGGACAGGAGGGGCAACAAGGGCAGTATTTGCTGGATGCAATCCCCTGTAGTCCCCCCCTACAGAAGCAGAAAGCCAGCTTTTCCTATTCTCCCTCCTGACAACTTTCAGCTGCTGCAGGGAGAAACTACAGGGGATTGGTTACAGTAAATGCTGCCCTTGTTGCCCCTCTTGTCCAGGTTCCCCTTCCTTCTGCTGCCGGTCCCCCCCCCCCTTCCCCGTGTGCTCTCCTGGTCCCCTGCAGTGCTGTAGGTATCCTGATCATTTCAGGATGGAGAGCGGGGGAAGGGGCTGGTAAATATGTCATTTACCGGCCCTTTCCTTTTCTGAATGAACACAGTGAGTGATCAGTGCCAATCTCTCCTGTGTCCATTCATAACTGGGAGAGTAACTCTATTTTTGTTGGGGAAAAAACATTCCCCTCTGGGTGATCTCTGTACTTTGCATGTATTTTAACAGACTTTGTTGCAGATTGCTACTTTTTGTTATTCTGAAGAAATCACTGTGTGTTTTTCTATGGTGAAAGTGAGTCTGTGTGGGAGTGGTTTATAATTATCAATTAGCTGCTGCACTTTCAGGGCTCTAATGAGGAAAGTGTTAGGATCTGCATCTACACAATGAAGGGCCGCACAACTGCAGATGCAATCTTGAATAATTTATTTATGGAGTGATCATGTAGAAATTAAAAATGCAGACGCGTTTCGGCACAGGGCCTTGCTCAATGCAGGGTCTGCATCCCTTTAGATGTGATTTCCTATAGGGAAACCAAAAATGACATTTGCCTGAAATCTGATTTGTATCTCAGTGCAGACTTCTGGAAAAATCAGCCAGCCAATGTTCTTTATACATTCTGTGTACAGAGCGCCTCCAGGTGGCCATATTGCATTTTACAGAAAATGACAGAGCTGCAGATTGAAAAGGAAAGGAAATGTTTAATAGCATCCAGTTACAATATGACTTGTGTCGCAATTGTATACATCATATTATTTTTTCTTTAGTTGCTAATTTTTTTTCCATGAAAGTGGAGTTTCCCTTGAAGCATAGTAAACTGTGTTATGTTGTGTTTGTGTCTGCTAACAATGATTTTAGTGTATATTTAGCGAAAATATTGTTTTGATTCCTTTTAGGGGGGGGGGAGGGTTCCTGTTAGGTTGGCTGTACTGGGCCCTATGATTTCTAACAGCGGCCCTGGACGTTACCATGTGCTCTGAATGTGCATTATACTCGCATTTTTAGGGAGTTTCCAATTCAAGCTCAATGGGCCCCAATGCACCTGACCCTTTAATAAAACCACAATGCATAGATGTGAATAAACAAGCTCTATGTTCGCTGAAATGTTTCAGGTATGTTTTTTGGTCTGTGGATGATCATTGAGGACCCACTGAAAATGAATGGGCTCATGCAGGGCTGGTGATACCACTAGGCGAACTAGGCAGCCGCCTAGGGCGCAGCCATAGCCACTGGTTCATACTGTTTGACTTTGACCTACAGTAGTCCCTGTCGTTGTATGTTTTTGTTTCTGATGCCTGGGTTTTCAGGGTCACGGTCACAGGTTGTCCCGCTTTCCCTGTTGTTCCGGTGCATGGAGCTCGGTATCCCTGCCCTCTTTTAAGATGGTGGCGGCGGTCATCGATTCTGCTGTGAATGTGTGGTTGGCCATTGTGAACTTTGGGTCTTGGACCGGGCGAGCGCCATGCACTGGATGGGGGACTGGTTTGGGTGGTTCATTCTCTCCTGTGGGGAGTATATCTAGGACAATGGCGGCTGCTCATAAGGGGAGCTGGGGCGCCCCCCAATCTATGCACCTGACCCTTTAAAACCACAATGCATAGATGTGATTACACAAGCGCTATGTTGACTGAAATGGTTCAGGTATATTTTTTTGTCTGTGGACGATCATTGAGGACCCACTGAAAATGAATGGGCCAATGCAGGGCCGGTGATACCACTAGGCGAACTAGGCAGCTGCCTAGGGCGCAGCCATGGCCGCTGGTTCATACTGTTTGACTTTGACCTACAGTAGTCCCTGTCGTATGTTTTTGATTCTGATGCCTGGGTTTTCGGGGTCATGCGGACAGGTTGTCCCGCTTTTCCTGTTGTTCCGATTCCTGGAGCTCGGTATCTCTGCCCTCTTTTAAGATGGTGGCGGCGGTCATCGGTTCTGCTGTGAATGTGTGGTTGGCCATTGTGAACTCTGGGTCTTGGACCGGGCGAGCGCCATGCACTGAATGAGGGACCGGTGTGGGTGGTTCGTTCTCTCCTGTGAGGAGTATATAGGGCAATGGCGGCTGCTCATAAGGGGCGCAGCGATGCCCCCCCAATCTATGCACCTGACCCTTTAAAACCACAATGCATAGATGTGACTACACAAGCGCTGTGTTGACTGAAATGTTTTTTTGGTCTGTGGACGATCATTGAGGCCCCACTGAAAATGAATGGGCCCATGCAGGGCCGGTGATACCACTAGGCGAACTAGGCAGCCGCCTAGGGCGCAGCCATGGCCCGCTGGTTCATACTGTTTGACTTTGACCTACAGTAGTCCCTGCACTGGATGGTGGACCAGTGTGGGCGGTTCGTTCTCTCCTGTGGGGAGTATATAGGGCAATGGCGGCTGCTCATAAGGGGCGCCCCCCAAATCTATGCACCTGGCCCCTAATCTCCATATGCCCGGGCCTCTAATCTCCATGCAGGGCACCGAATGCATGGATTTCAATGGGGGTTTTTTTTTTGAAGCACACGATTAGAGCCTGAGGCACTCATCGGCTTAAAAAAGGGTGGGCTTGGGGTGCAGTGAGCAAACCAACTTGTGTGACATTAGCAAATTAATATTAATATAATGTCTTTCTGCTTCTCCTCCTGGCCAATCAGGAAGCGGGTCCTGAGACCCGATTGGCCTGGAGTCCTAAGACCCGATTGGGCGGGAGTCCTAAGACCCGATTGGCCTGGAGTCCTAAGACCCGATTGGCCGGAAGTCCTAAGACCCGATTGGCCTGGAGTCCTAAGACCCGATTGGCCTGGAGTCCTAAGACCCGATTGGCCGGAAGTCCTAAGACCCGATTGGGCGGGAGTCCTAAGACCCGATTGGACTGGAGTCCTAAGACCCGATTGGCTGGAAGTCCTAAGACCCGATTGGTCGGAAGTCCTAAGACCCGATTGGCTTGGAGTCCTAAGACCCGGTTTGGCTTGGAGTCCTAAGACCCGATTGGCCTGGAGTCCTAAGACCTGATTGGGCGGGTGTCCTAAGACCCGATTGGCCTGGAGTCCTAAGACCCGATTGGCCGGAAGTCCTAAGACCCGATTGACCCGGAGGAGAAGCGACCGCCAGGACTCGGTAGGTGATACAGGGGGGAAGCCGCCAAACTGTGACCTGGATGGGGTAAATGTGGGGCCGATGGGCAAGCGAAGTGACGATCAATCGAGCGACGGGGGGGTTGTGAGGGGGCCAGGTTTGTTTGCCACCCCCCCCAAACAAAAATTAGGCACCAGCTGCCACTGATATAGGGTGACTTAGCAGGTCATTTGGCCTTGGTGCTGGTGGTGCCACCCTATGTTTCTTTCCATGGATGGGGCAGTTGGACTGGTAAGCCTGTCACAGCCTTGTATTCATCCAGGGGCTACATCTCGCTGTACATTATCTCTGTTATTCTGAGTTTCTTTTCACAGATATAACACATTGCTGACAGGGGGGGGGGGGGGTCGTAGCTGATCTAGCCTAGGGCACACAATAGTCCGGCACCGGCCCTGGGCCCATGCAACTCAACAGAAAACAGAGCGAGAGGACCATACAAGGTATGACCTCTCATTCCATGCAATACATTGCATTGGCCTAGGAGGTTTCCTTCACTTCTCTGGTGGTGCCAGCAATGGGGAGGCTCTCCATTCTCACCATATATCACTTTCCGCTCGTTACAATATCTATTTTTCATTACTGAGCCCTTTATCTGATAATCTCAGTGGTGAAACACTCAGCATCCATCTACAGCAGACTTAGGAGTAAAAGAGTTAATTTGTTGGCTCGTTTTTTCCAGTCTATTCTCAGACTTCATTTCCCTTTAGTCTGCGACAGTTTAATTTAGCAGGGAATTTATGCCTTCGTTAAAGGCTCCTCTTCCTGATGACTTTTAATGGCTGACTTTAATGTTCTGGCATAATGCTCTTCATGTGTTGTGGAACTCTGTAGTCAGGATGCCGAGTAAATAAAAGACGGATCCTCATCACTGGGCTCAGACAAGGGCCCAGCCGCAACAACCGCTTTTATTTCAGGAGGGATTCAACCGGCCGGAGAGTGAGCTCAGAGGCTGACGTTTCTTATTGCAGTCTAATGCAACCTTTCTGAGACTTTTTACCCCCAGGGAACCCTCAAAATAATTACCAGGTGTCAGGGAACCCAATAAAACCAGGACAAGGGATCCTTACATGGGTGGCCAGTGAGAAGAATGCTCCTTAAATTGGTGGTCAGTGGGAAGAATGTTCCTTACATTGGTGATCAGTGGGAAGAATGCCCCTTACATTGGTGATCAGTGGGAAGAATGCTCCTTACATTGGTGATCAGTGGGAAGAATGTTCCTTACATTGGTGATCAGTGGGAAGAATGTTCCTTACATTGATGATCAGTGGGAAGAATGTTCCTTACATTGGTGGTCAGTGGGAAGAGTGTCCCTTACATTGGTGATCAGTGGGAAGAATGTTCCTTACATTGGTGGTCAGTGGGAAGAATGCTCCTTACATTGGTGACCAGTGGGAAGAATGCCCATTACAGTTGGTTGGTCTTTGGTGTAATATAGCTGGCATTGCCAACTGGTGTTGGCCCTCAGATGGGAGGTCAATTAGCCACAGCCCAAGGGAACCCTAGCAACCTCTGGAGGAACCCCAGGTTGAGAATGGGTTGTCTAATGCGTTTTGTATGGATGGCTTTTAAAAGGATGCTAAAAGAACCGAATGTCTTCTATGAAATATTCTGTTATCCTGCAGTATGGGATTCCAATGTACTTTATACCAAGCTACTGAGCCAATAGCTATGATTTGCAGACGCTAGCAGTCATCCCCTGCATCCTGCACTGGAAACCATTATAAATGAGCGTTTAGTGGAACAAATTACATCAAACTGAGACTTGGAATTCCACAAATACTAATTTCTTAGTATATGTCACGTTATAACATTTAATTAACTTACCTAAATAAAATTGTAATGAGAAATAATGTAAATTGCACACCAGGAGCCTAATTATTTTATTCTGCAGCCTTGGAACCTGACCCGGTGTGACCTCAACACTTCCACCCTGACAGCTGGAGTTATAAAGCTACAAAATCCATTCTTAGTAATATATTTACGGTCGGCGACACATAAGGGATAAACGTTAAAAGATACTCAGCAAGTCAGCACATCTCCTAATTCTCAGGGGGAAGGATAATCCTCCATGTCCTGGGCCCAGAATTCTCCCCTAGTGAGAAGCAGGTTTACAGTGATTGCCAACGCGATCCGCCTGAAACTTGCAGGTAGGTTGGAAAGCCAACGATTTAACTCAGCTTTCTCAACCTTTTCAACACAGTGGAACCCTTGAAATAACTTTCCAGTCTCGGTAAACCCTACTAAAAATGACTATACAGCGCCTTGAAAAAGTATTCATACCCCTTGCAATTTTCCACACTTTGTTGCAACCAAAAATGTAAATGTATTTTATTGGGATTTTATGTGATGGACCGACACAAAGTGACTCATAATTGTGAAGTGGAAGGAAAATGATAAATGATACAAATAAATCTGTGAAAAGTGTGGGGGGCATTTGTATGGTGCCCCCCCGGATGCAATACTTTGTAGAACCGCCTTTCCCTGCAATTACAGCTGCAAGTCTTTTTGGGGAAGTCTCTGCCAGCTTTGCCCATCTAGAGAGGACATTTTTGCCCATTCTTCTGTGCAGAATCCCCCAAGCTCTGTGAGATTGGATGGAAAGCGTCTGTGATCAGCAATTTTCAAGACTTGCCACAGATTCTCAATGGGATTTAGGTCTGGACTGTGACTGGGCCATTCTAACCCATGAATATGCTTTGATCTAAACCATTCCATTGTAGCTCTGGCTGGATGTTTAGTTGCAGACTCTAACAGGTTTTCTTCTAAGATTGCCCTGTATTTGGCTCCATCCATCTTCCCATCAACTCTGACCGGCTTCCCTGCCCCTGCTGAAGAAAAGCATCCCCACAACATGATCCTGCCACCACCATGTTTCACGGTGGGGATGGGGTGTTCAGGGTGATGTGCAGGGTTAGTCTTCTGCCACACATAACATTTTGGTTTTAGGCCAAAAAGTTCAATTTTGGTCTCATCTGAGCAGAGCCCCTTCTTCCACATGTTTGCTGTGTCCCCCACATGGCTTCTCACAAACTGCAAACCTGAACTTCTTATGGATTTCTTTCACCAATGGCTTTCTTCTTGCCACTCCTCCATAAAGGGCAGATTTGTGGAGGGCACGACTAATAGTTGTCCTGTGGACAGATTCTCCCATCTGAGCTGTGGATCTCTGCAGCTCCTCCAGAGTTACCATGGACCTCTTGGCTGCTTCTCTGATGAATGCTCTCCTTGCCCGGCCGGTCAGTTTAGGTGGACGGCCATGTCTTGGTAGGTTTGCAGTTGTGCCATACTCTTTCCATTTTCCAATGATGGGTTGAACAGAGCTCCATGAGATGTTCAAAGTTTGGGACTTTTTTTTATAACCTAACCCTGCTTTATACTTCTCCACAACTTCATCCCTGACCTGTCTGGTGTGTTCCTTGGCCTTCATGATGCTGTTTGTTCACTAAGGGTCTCTAACAAACCTCCGAGGGCTTCACAGAACAGCTGCATTTATACTGAGATTAAATTACACACAGGTGGACTCTATTTACTAATTAGGTGACTTCTGAAGGCAATTGGTTCCACTAGATTTTAATTATGGTCTTTAGAGTAAGGGCCGGTTCACATCGCGGCGCGACTTGCCAGGGCGAAGCAAGTCGCCCCGCTCGTGGCGATCTCAACGCGGCTTGTGAGGAGACTTCTATCATAGAAGTCAATGTAAGCCGCGATGAGATCGCCCTGAAAATAGTGCAGGAACCATTTTTCTAAGGCGGAGCGAAGCGAAGCGATTCGCTCCTATTAGAACGGTTCCATTGCACAGCATTGAGGCGAATTGTCAGGTGACTCAAGTCGCCTGACAATTCGCCTAGATGTGAACGGGCCGCGAAGGCGCACCGCGTAAGTGTGAACGGGCCCTTAAGGGGGCTGAATACAAATGCACGCCACGATTTTCAGATATTTAATTGGAAAACCATTCATCATTTTCCTTCCTCTACACAATTATGCGCCACTTTGTGTCAGTCTATCACATTGAGATATGCAACTAGCGGACCTCCAGCTGTTGCAAAACCAGGGCTGGTGCAAGGATTTTTGACACCCTAGGCAAAACCTCATTTTGCCGCCCCTGACTCCACACCCTTTGCCCTGTCCATGGAGGTGGAGATTTTTTCAGGGCTTCTCTACCTATTTCTTTAGCCATGGTCCACAGGCCTGCACCTGTGCCTCTGGACCCGGCCTAAAGTAAAAAAATGGAAGCACCAGCTCGCTTCCTCATGCCAGTCATGGTCCACAGGTATATGGGCAGGCTGGGGTAGTATATGGACAGGCTGGGGTACTATATGGACAGGGGCTTGGCGCCCTGGGCGTCAGTGCGCCCTAGGCGGCCGCCTACTTCGCCTAGTGGTAGAGCCGGCCCTGTGCAAAACTACAAGTCCCATCATGCCTCTGCCTATGGGTGTGATGCTTGTTGCTGTCAGAGTCTTGCTATGCCTCATGGGACTTGAAGTTCTGCAACATCTGGAGGTCCGCTAATTGCAGATCCCTGGTCTATCAGATAAAATCCCAATAAAACACATTTACATTTTTGGTTGTAACATGACAAAATGTGGAATATTTCAAAGGGTATGAATACTTTTTCAAGGCTCTGCATATACAACTCATGGTAGTGTGATGGTCAATGGGAAGAATGTTCCTTACACTTGTGGTCATTGGGAAGAATGACCCCCTTACAGATAGCTAAAAAGATCAATGGTGTCATTGGGAACTTATCTGAGAGGTAGAAATTGGCCATTGCTCATGGAACGACCTAGCAACCTCTGGTGGAAGCAGGGGCGTATCATGAAATTAGTGGGCCCGTGTGCAAGCCCACACTGCACCGATAATCAGGGACAGGTCATCCTTATGTGCAGTGTTGGCCAGAGCGCTGTGGGTCCCCCACCCCTCAGGGCCCGTGTTCAGTGAACACCCTGCACCCATGGATGATACGCCACTGGGTGGAACCCTAGGGTTCTGAGGAACCCTGGTTGAGAAGCTCTGATTTAACTGTTTGTCTGGAGTTCTGCTTTAATAACCTTGAGCTAAAAATTGTCAGTCCTAGTGACCACCCTGATAGAAAGAAATATACAATGCGAGCCAAGTAGGTTGTTACAGTGAGAATAAGACAGGTCCTCTCTTTCTTACCATCAGGTGTTGGAAGAGCCATGAACGCATGATGTTGGTTGCATGTTTCGGGAGAACTCCACGCTTGTTTTTAGATTTTTTATCTTCCCCATCAAGCAGAGAGGTCAGTTCCAGATTGACCTACAGAGACAGGCGCAAACAATGATTTCTTAAGTATTTCGCTTCAGAATAAATGAAGTCTTTGAATACCCATTCTTTGAAGGCACCCAATGGCTTCACATTGCTCTCTTAATTTATTCAGCAGCACTGTTCAGAATGCATAAAAACCATTCAAATCAGCTTTTGCCCCCTCCCCCCAGAAGCTTGCAATCTAATGCCCCAGTCATAGGGACACAGGCATACTACATGCTTGAGACAGCAATCAGAGTGTTTTTGGAAAATAGATTATCAGCTGTTGTACAAGTTGAATAAATGGCCCCATATCTAGGCTGCGTCTGTGCGATTTCATTTTATACAGGGATTTAAAAAGTGCCAACAGTTTGCCCATAAGGAGAGACAGTACAGTTACAATGCAATGCAATACAGGAGGGTTAGGAGGGCCGTGCTTGCTTACAATCTGAACAGAAGGTCAAGTGGAACAAAAGATATGAACTGTGTGAGGATAAGTTGATAGAGAAGATAAAAGTTGAGATTTTTTTAGTGGAGGTCAGATAGGCTTCCCTGTAGAGTAAGGTGACCGGATTTTTAGCATGAAATCCGGGGATAATTTTTTTTTTATTGCCAAATGGTAAACTATTTTATATGCATATTTTCCTCAAATTATATATACAGTCAGTGGCATAGCGTGGGTTGTCAGCGCCCGGGTCAAGACAAGTAATTTGCACCACCTAACCCTTACACTTTTAGCACTCCCTGAGTCACTTCCAGTAGTACAGTAGTACTGAACAACCTGACTCCTACACTGACCTACCTGACCACTACACTGACCTACCTGATTCTTATACTGAGCACTACACTGACCTACCTGATTCCTACACTGACCACTACACTGACCTACCTGATTCCTACACTGACCTACCTGACCACTACACTGACCTACCTGATTCCTACACTGACCACTACACTGACCTACCTGATTCTTACACTGACCACTACACTGACCTACCTGATTCCTACACTGACCTACCTGACCACAGCACTGACCTACCTGATTCCTACACTGACCACTACACTGACCTACCTGATTCCTATACTGACCACTACACTGACCTACCTGATTCCTACACTGACCACTACACTGACCTACCTGATTCCTACACTGACCACTACACTGAGCTACCTGATTCCTACACTGACCTCTACACTGACCTACCTGATTCCTACACTGACCACTACACTGACCTACCTGATTCCTACATTGGCCACTACACTGAGCTACCTGATTCCTACACTGACCACTACACTGACCTACCTGATTCCTACATTGGCCATTACACTGAGCTACCTGATTCCTACATTGGCCACTACACTGACCTACCTGACCACTACACTAACCTAACTGGTTCCTACTCTGACCACTACACTGACCTACCTGATTCCTCCACTGACCACTACACTAACCCAACTGATTCCTATGCTGACCACTACACTGACCTACCTGATTCCTACACTGACCACTACACTAACCTAGCTGGTTCCTACTCTGACCACTACACTAACCTAACTGGTTCCTACTCTGACCACTACACTGACCTACCTGATTCCTATACTGACCACTACACTGACCTACCTGATTCCTACACTGACCTACCTGATTCCTACACTGACCACTACACTGACCTACCTGATTCCTACATTGGCCACTACACTGAGCTACCTGATTCCTACACTGACCTCTACACTGACCTACCTGATTCCTACACTGACCACTACACTGACCTACCTGATTCCTACATTGGCCACTACACTGAGCTACCTGATTCCTACATTGGCCACTACACTGACCTACCTGACCACTACACTAACCTAACTGGTACGCTCCGCACTGCCCCCCCGTTCTCACGCACACGGGCCGTCCGCACCAGAGAGATCATAGGGGACAGGCTGGACCACAGGAGTCCCTGGGCGGGGGGGGGGGTGCTGCAGAGCAATGCCTGGGATTTGGGACATGCCTCATCGGAGGTGTAGGAGGTGGCCAGGGGAGGCATGCCACACATGGCCGCAACACAGCACACTTGGGGGGACACAGTAATAATTTTGCACCCCCTAAATGTTGCACCTGGGGCGAGAGTACCAGCTGCAACCCCCCACGCCACTGTAATTCGGGGATAAATCTGGCTCCGGGGACTGTCCCCTGAAACCGGGGACATCTGGTCACCCTACTGTAGAGATGAGTTTTCAGGGATCTACTAAAGGTGGACAGAGTAGGAGATAGTCAGACCGATTGGGGTAGGGGATTCCAGACGATAGGAGAGGCTCTGGAGGCAAGCATAGGAGAAGGTGACAAGAGGGCTGGAGAGCAGGGGGTCTTGGCAGTAGTTGGTAAGGTGGATGGTGGCAGCATTCATGATGGAGTGACGGGGGGGGGGGATAGTCTATGTAGAGCCGGGGAGCTAAATTATTTTTCCAAGGGGCCGCACAAGAAACTAGGAGTGTTGTGGGGGGCAAAACAAAGTTTAATGATTAGTAAAAAATCATTTGATTAACCACCTGCCGACCAACCACAGGGCCTCAAGAAATGAGATAGGCCATCAGTACATTAAAATTCATCAATTTTCAAATATACTGTATATGGCTGTGGTCTCCAAACTGTGGCCCTTTGCTCGCTTTTATCCGGCCCTTGGGGTACTTTTCCTGCCACTGATGCAATACGAAACAAAAGGGCAATAATTCCTGTTACTAACGTCAACAACGGGGCACTATGTCTTCCATTGACACCAATGATGGGGCACTATTTCTTCCATTGACACCAATGATGGGGCACTATTCCTCCCACTGACACCAATGATGGGGCACTATTCCTCCCACTGATACCAATGATGGGACACTATTCCTCCCACTGACAGCAATAATGGGGCACTATTCCTCCCACTGATACAATGATAGGGCACTATTCCTCCCACTGATACCAATGATAGGGCACTATTCCTCCCACTGACACCAATGATGGGGGACTATTCCTCCCACTGACACCAATGATGGGGCACTATTCCTCCCACTGATACCAATGATGGGGCACCATTCCTCCCACTGATACCAATGATGAGGCACTATTCCTCCCACTGACACCAATGATGGGGCACCATTCTTCCCACTGATACCAATGATGGGGCACTATTCCTTCCACTGACACCAATGATGGGGCACTATTCCTCCCACTGACACCAACGATGCATTGTTTACTCCCCCTGACACCAATGATGGGGCACTATTCCTCCCACTGATACCAATGATGGGGCACTATTCCTCCCACTGACACCAATGATGGGGCACTATTCCTCCCACTGACACCAATGATGAGGCACTATTCTTCCCACTGACACCAATGATGGAGCACTATTCCTCTCACTGACCCCAATGATGGGGCACTATTCCTCCCAATGATACCAATGATGGGGCACTATTCCTCCCACTGACACCAATGATGGGGCACTATTCTTCCCACTGACACCAATGATTGGACACTATTCCTCCCACTGACCCCAATGATGGGGCACTATTCCTCCCACTGATACCAATGATGGGGCACTATTCCTCCCACTGACACCAATGATGGGGCACTATTCCTCCCACTGATACTAATGATGGGGCACTATTCCTCCCACTGATACTAATGATGGGGCACTATTCCTCCCACTGATACTAATGATGGGGCACTATTCCTCCCCCTAACACCAATGATGGGACACTATTCCTCCCACTGATACTAATGATGGGGCACTATTCCTCCCCCTAACACCAATGATGGAGCACTATTCCTCCCCCTGACACCAATGATGGAGCACTATTCCTCCCACTGACACCAATTATGGGGCACTATTCCTCCCACTGACACCAATTATGGGGCACTATTCCTCCCACTGACACCAATGATGGGGCACTATTCCTCCCACTGACACCAATGATGGGGCACTATTCCTCCCACTGACACCAATGATGGGACACTATTCCTCCCACTGATACCAATGATGGGGCACTATTCCTCCCACTGACACCAACGATGCATTGTTTACTCCCCCTGACATCAGTACAATTTCTGTCAACAATAAAGTCTGAAGGACAGTAAACTGGCCGTTTGTATAGAAAGGTTGGGGACTCCTGATATGCACCATAGTCTGTAGACGCTATGACTCACACAAACCAATTCATTTACACTTATTGCTTTTTTCTTTTTTTACCAAAGGCATGTAGCAGAATACATTTTGGTTTAAATTTATAAAGAAATTTGATTTCATTGGATATATTTTATAACAGAAATTAGAAAACATCACTTTTTTAAAAATTGTTGGTCTTTTTTTGTTTCTATAATAAAAAAAAAAAAACAATGGTGATTAAATACGACCAAAAGAAAATTGTGTGAAAAAAAAATCATAAAAATTTGAATTGCATACAACGTTGCATGACTGCGCAATTGCCGGTTAAAGTAGCGTCATGTTGACTAGCAAAAAAATGTCTTGGGCATGAAAAGAGTAAAATCTTCTGGAGGTGAAATGGTTAAACCAGCAGCCTTAGGTGAACAACACTAGACTGGTAAGGATGTAAACATATACTGTAGAAAACAATGCCTGGCACCACAAATAAGAGGTACAACTGCTTATGGAATTGTGTGCCCACTCACAATTATTAAAAGGAGTAGTGAAGAAATGTCCTCTGCTGGTCACAATGTTGGTGAAGGGCAGACTGGTAAACGCAGTGAGGCACGGGAGTTATTGAACTGATCTGCCATTCTGAATGCCAATGTGTGACTGACAGGCTCAGGGAGATAACTGGCAGAGCTGCAAACACTGTGACTGGAAGGAGAGAGGCTGAGATGGGTACAGCGGGTTTGTAGTATGCAGGTGTTAACACAGGAAGAAGCTGGCTGGGTAGCAGAGTGGCAGAGGAGCACCGATATGTCTTTTAGGCAATGCTCTCCTATCAGAACCGAGCATACCCGCTGTACCAATCAGCTCCTCGGGCTCTCTCCTTCCAGTTCTTGCAGCTCTCCACATGGATGTCTGCCAGCATGCCCTCTGAGCCGGTTGGCTTCCTCGCTGAGGCTCAGAGCAGCATGCCGACAGTGGAGGCATTGAGGTCCAGACAGGGACAGCCAAAGAGCCGCAATTGCTCAGGTCTGGTGTACAGGTAGGCAGAGGTAGGAAGAGGCGGGCGTTGCACTTGTTGAGGTGAGAACTAATAAGGGAATGAATGAGTAGCCTGGGTGGTGTCTTTGGTTAACCACTTGCCGACCGGCGGTGACAAAGTGGCTCGATATCGCAAACCGCCGTCATATGGTGGTCGGCTGTGATATCCCGCACTGTGAGCGCACGCACGCCGCCGGAGGCATGCTCATTGTGTTCGGGGGGGGGGGGGGGCGAGGGAGTGGGTAGGGCGGACTCGATCGCCACCGGCTACCCGCGATGGCCCCCCGCGCAGTGAAAGAACGGAGGTCTGTGTAAGTAAACACGGATCTCCGTTCTGTTAGAGGGGGAAGGGCTGTGATCACAGGCTCCCTGTATATGGAAGCCGTGATCACTCCCTTCCCCCAGCCAGGCCAGCCCCCATACAGTTAGAACACGCCAAGGGAACACAGTTAACCCTTAGAGTGTTAACCCCTGCACTGCCAATGGCATTTACACAGCAATCAGTGCATTTTTATAGCTAAAAATCACAGATCGCCGCCATTACTAGTAAAAAAGAAAAAAAATATAAAAACCCCAGAAATGAATTCTCATCATCCGTAAACACAGCAACTTTTGCGCAAACCAATCAATAAACGCCGATTGAGATTTTTTTTTAACCAAAAATATGAGGAAGAATAGAAATCGGTCAAAACCAATGGAAAAAAATGTTTTTTTATATATTTTTTGTTTATTTGTATTTTAGCAAAAAGTAAGAAATTTGGGTTTTTTTGCAAAATTGTCGCTCTTCTTTTGTTTATAGCGGCAATCAGAAATGACACAGAGGGGATCAAATACCACCAAAAGAAAGCTCTATTTGTGGGAAAAAAAGGACACAAATTTTGTTTTTGTACAACGACTGAGCAATTGTCAGTTAAAGCGTCGCAGTGGCGAATCGCAAAAAGTGCTCTGGTCCTAAAGTAGGAAATCCTTCCGGGGTGAAGTGGTTAAGAAGGGGCACATTTTGGAAATGTTATGGAGGTGAAGGCGGTGTAATTTGATCAGTGATTAGATTTGGGGCCTGTAGTACTGTAAACGTCCACAATTCCCATAACACCCTGGTATCTTCCCAAACACTCTGCGCTAGTCACCCCCATCCTTAAAAAGCCCTCACTGGACCCCACCATTCTTAACAACCCCAACTCCTTACTCCCCTTCTCCTCCAAACTCCTTGAAAGACTGGTCTACAACCGACTGAGCGACCATCTGACCATGAACTAACTTCTTCAGTCTGGATTTTGCTCTCAACACTCCACGGAAACTGCTCTCCTTAAACTCACAAATGACCTACTAACTTCTAAAAGCAACGGACACTTTTCTGCACTACTACTCCTGGGCCACTCTGCTGCCTTTGATACAGTGGACCACCCCCTGCTCCTCAAAGAACTCCACTCCTTTGGTCTCCATGACTGTACTCTTCGCTGGTTCTCATCCTACCTATCCCACCGCTCCTTCAGTGTCACCTACAACTCTACTTCCTCCTTTCCTCTTCTGTCCTCCATTGGTGTCCCCCAAGGTTCTGTCCTTGGACCTCTCCTTTTCTCAATCTACACCTCCTCCCTGGATCAGTTGATTGGCTCCCATGGCTTTCAATATCATCTCTACTCTGATGATACCCAAATCTACCTCTCCACCCCTCAGCTCCAAACTCAACCTATCCAAAACCGAGCTCATGATATTTCCTCCCCCACGTGCCACTTCCCCAGATTTTTCTGTCAAAATCAACGGCTCGACTTTCAACCCGTCCCCCCGCGCCAAGGTCCTAGGTGAAATCCTGGACTCCGAACTAACTTTTCGGCCCCACATCCAATCGCTATCCAAAATTTGCCGCCTCAACCTCCGCAACATCTCCAAGATACACACCTTCCTAACCGATGACGCAACAAAGCTTCTAATCCACTCTTTGGTCATCTCGTGCCACTTCCCCAGATTTCTCTGTCAAAATCAACGGCTCAACTATCAACCCGCCCCCCCCCACGCCAAGGTCCTAGGTGTAATCCTAGACTCCCAATTAACCTTTCAGCCCCACATCCAATCGCTATCCAAAATTTGCCGCCTCAACCTCCGCAACATCTCCAAGATACGCCCCTTCCTAACCGATGACACCACAAAGCTACTAATCCACTCCCTGGTCATTTCTTGCCTCGACTACTGCAACTCCCTCCTCACTGGCTGACCTCTAAATAGTCTCTCCCCACTTCAGTCCATTCTGAACGCTGCGGCCAGGCTCATCCACCTTAAAAACTGCTCAGCATCTGCTACACCCCTATGTCAATCTCTACATTGGCTGCCACTCAACCAACGTATTAAATTCAAGATCCTAACAATAAAAATAACAATAAATCAATTCACAACCTGGCCCCCAGCTACATCACTAACCTGGTCTCAAAATACCAACCAAATAGATCTCTTCGCTCCTCCCAAGACCTCCTGCTCTCTAGCTCCCTTGTCACCTCATCCCACGCTCGCCTCCAGGACTTCTCCAAGCCTCTCCCATCCTCTGGAATGCTCTACCCCAATCTGTCCGACTTTCTCCTAGTTTGTCCACCTTCAGACGATCCCTGAAAATCTCTTCAGAGAGGCCTATCTGGCTTCCACCTAACAACTGTACATTTATCTTCTCTAGTAGCACACCCCCCACAGTTATTACCTCTTGTATCTCTTGACCTTCCCTTTTAGATTGTAAGCTCTAGGGAGCAGGGCCCTCTGATTCCTCCTGTATTAAAGTGTATTGTATTTTTACTGTCTACCCTCAAGTTGTAAAGCGCTGCGTAAACTGTTGGCGCTATATAAATCCTGTATAATAATAATAATGAGGGGAGTGACTGATGGTTGTGCTATTGATCTTCATGTAATAGTTGAAGGAGGAGTAAACCAATGACTGTGACACAGAATAATTTGCATGTCTCCATCCATTACATCCAGAAATAAAAGCTTTATTTGTTGGAACTTCAGTGAATATCCACTATTGTAAAAATGCAATTCTGTACTTTGGTTGACTTTTTCTTCCTCGTCAGGCCTCCTCGCCAATCCTGCAATAGTTCAGTCATAACATGTATATCAGGAAGGCAGTACATCAAACCTAATGTAATAGTGGAAGAACCAGAACCCAATGCGTCAGAGGGGTTAAATCCCTCCAAAGTAAGGAATTGGAATTGGTCCCCATTGGAACATTTCCCCTTTGTTCTGGGGACAACCAAAAATATGGTATTTTCTTTCCCTTTCTGAGATAACGGTTATCAGGAGGCTCCCTAATACAGCAGTATAAACCTGACAGGTGCTCCAATCCAGGGGTTCTCAACCTTATAGAGGCCCATGAAATTCTTCCAAAGCCTTCAATGCACCAACAGTAGAAAAAAAAAAGTAAACTCACACAAAATTACAATAATGCAAAACATACTGAAACGCTGAAAGGCTTTGAATGGGGTTGAGAGTCACTGTGAGAGGATGGGGTTCTGGGGGGGGGGGGGGTTGGGGGACTCTGCAGCAGACATGGCGGCCCTGTAGGGCAGGCATCACTAAATGGTGCACCGCGGTCCGGATGCAGACCGAGCAGCTGTTGCATCTGGACCTATGGTGACGCAATTTAAGGGCGACCAGTCTCCATCACTGCCCCCCTTCACATAATTCCCCCACACACAGCCAGAATAGTGTCCTCTGTCCCCTTCACTCTCCGACCTTAGACAAAGCGGAGAGCAGGAGGCAGAACATTTCTGGATCGAGTGTAGGTGGCTTAGTACAGCATTAAACGGAGTGCGGGAGCTGTCGGGGTTAACTGTTCGAGTTAACCAGCAGGTGATTGGCTGCAGGACAGTCCTACAAGCCAACCACCTGATGATTAATTCAAAAAGTTAACCCAGGCAACTCCCGCTCCCGCACTCAATGCTGTGCGTCCCACACTAGGGGACACAGTGAAGGCTGAGGGCTCTCATGGAGCTTGGGGCACTGTGGGTCATTATTGGAGGTTTGGGGACACTAGGGGAGCTAGGCAGCACTGTGGGAAGTTGGGGGACACAGTGAAGGCTGAGGGCACCCATGGGGCTTGGGGCACCGTGGGTCACTATTGGGGGTTCGGTGACACTATGGGAGCTAGGCGACATGTTGGGAAGTTGGGGGATACAGCAAAGGCTGAGGGCTTTCCTGGGACTTGGGTCACTGTGGGTCATTATTGGAGCTTCAGGGACACTATGGGAGTTAGGCAGTGCTGTGGGAAGTTGGGGGACACAGTGAAGGCTGAGGGCTCTCATGGGGCTTGGGGCACTGTGGGTCATTATTAGAGGTTCGGGGACACTATGGGAGCTAGGCGGCACTGTGGGAAGTTGGGGGACACAGAGAAGGCTGAGGGCTTTCATGGGGCTTGGGGCACTGTGGGTCACTGTTTGAGGTTCGGGGACACTATGGGAGCTATGCGGCACTGTGGGATAGTTGGGGGACACAATGAAGGCTGAGGGCTCTCGTGGGGCTTGGGGCATTGTGGGTCATTGTTGCAGGTTTGGGGACACTATGGGAGCTAGGCGGCACTGTGGGAAGTTGGGGGACACAGTGAAGGCTGAGGGCTCTCATGGGGCTTGGGGAGCTGTGGGTCACTGTTGGAGGTTCGGTGACACTATGGGAGCTAGGCGGCACTGTGGGAAGTTGGCGGTTACAGTGAAGGCTGAGGGCTCTCATAGAGCTTGGGGCACGGTGGGTCACTGTTGGAGGTTCGGTGACACTATGGGAGCTAGGCGGCACTGTGGGAAGTTGGGGGATACAGTGAAGGCTGAGGGCTCTCATGGGGCTTGGGGAGCTGTGGGTCACTGTTGGAGGTTCAGCGCCACTATGGGAGATAGGCAGCACTGTGGAGGCCGTGAGCTCTCATGGGGCACTATGGGAGGATGGGGGCACTATGAAGGCTGAGAGGCACTGTAGGAGGTAAAGGGATCTGCAGCTGGCTAGAGGCCTAGGAGAAGGAAGGCTGTGGCCCACTGGTGGGGAGAACCCCTGTTCTTTTACCTCTCCAATCTAAAGCTGAACAAAGGTTTTCCTCTCAATTATACTTCTGCGTACATATAAGGCCCATTCACACCAGATATGGTGGGGCTGTGCTTGCAGATTTTTTTCAGCACAGCCCCATATTGAACCGTATTGAAATATCACTCCTGGCATTTCAATAAAGTTCTGTGGAGAAATGCATTGTGCGCTGCGTCACGGAGTGCGTTCAGCATGGCGCGCTGGCGTGAACCGTCCCTTATGATCCCCCCTGATTCCTGAACTGAACCCGATTGGTTCTGTGTAACAGGGCACTTTGTCAGGTTGGTCTGTAGAGCCCATGTTAGGTGGCACAAGCACGGGGTGATGCGTTGTAGCTGCTCCGGGCCTTCAATCGGGGGGCTGGGAGGACGCCTCACGGAACAAACGGTCCTGTATCCTGCCGGGTTTAATCGGTGTCCCTGGCCACAGACAGACTTATCTTATAAGCTGCCCTTTCTTCTCAGGAAGTCAGGCTTAAAAAGGCTGCAAGCGTCGCCATGGCGACCACCCTTCCCGATTCCCCCCGGCTCACAATAGCATTGTGGTTTCCTTAGCAATGGCAGAAGGGATGTAAGGGAGAGCGGAGATCACACAGGGATGCTCTGTGCTCGCCCTGTGATGAAATGTGGGCGCATTGTGTCAAATCGTCCGCAGATAATCCGGCGAGCGCAGGAAGCGTCTCCGGATAAAAGGCGTTCGGGGTGCCCACCTGATCCGCCGGATTCCCAGGTTATGTCATAAGTGGCGGAGGTGACAACTTTTTTTTTTTTTTCGGTTGCTGATATTGAGATTTTTTGCTTTTGTATCTTTAACCACTTCAGCCCCGGAAGGACTTCCCACGTTAGGACCAGAGCACTTTTTGCGATTTGGCACTGCGTCGCTTTAACTGACAATTGCGCGGTCGTGAGGCGTTGTACCCAAACGAAATTGGCGTCCTTTTTTCCCCACAAATAGAGCTTTCTTTCGGTGGTATTTGATCCCCTCTGCGTCATTTCTGATCACCGCTATAAAGCCACCGCTCAGCAGACTGCTGGTCCAACTTGATGGGCCAACTCAATATTGAACCCTACAGACTAAGACTGGAATGAATGGGAAGCTCTGTACTACACTATATTGCCAAAAGTATTGGGACACCTGCCTTTACACACACACACAAACTTTAATGGCATTCCAGTCTTAGTCTGTAGGGTTCAATATTGAGTTGGCCCATCAAGTTGGACCAGCAGTCTGCTGAGCGGTGCCCGTCATCTGCTCAAGGACAAGGAAGGGTTAGTATATTGTGATCTAAATGTCTTATTGTATGTCATAAGCAAACATTACATGTGGGTACAGACTCCATACACAGCTGAGGCTGTGGACAGCCTTCCCAGAAGAGTTGAAGCTGTTATAGCTGCAAAAGGTGGGCCAACTCAATATTGAACCCTACAGACTAAGACTGGAATGCCATTAAAGTTCATGTGCGTGTAAAGGCGGGCGTCCCAATACTTTTGACAATATAGTGTGTGTATATAACATATCTCACAAAAGTAAGTACACCCCTCACATTTTTGTAAATATTTTATTCTATCTTTTCATGTGACAACACTGAAGAAATGACACCTTGCTACAATGTAAAGTACTGAGTGTACAGCTTGTATAACAGTGTAAATTAGCTGTCCCCTCAAAATAACTCAACACACAGCCATTAATGTCAACAAAAGTCAGTACACCCCTAAGTGAAAATGTCCAAATTGGGCCCAAAGTGTCAATATTTTGTGCTTTTGTGTGCAGCAGCCTCCCCAGCACCCCTAATATTTACCCTGAGCCCCAACTCTCTCCAGCGATGCCCACAATATCCTCAGCCACTCAGGACACTCCTCCTGATTGGATGAGACACAGCAGTGGCGCCATTGGCTCCCGCGGCTGTCAATCAAAGTCAGTCAGCCAATCAGGGAAGAAAGGGGGTGGAGCTGGGTTTGAACTCGGTGTCTGAATGGATACATGGAGCTCTGACTCGGCTCGGGTGCCCCCTGTAGCAAGCTGCTGGGTGAGGGGGCACTCGATAGGAGGAGGGGCTAGGAGCAGAGAAGAGGGACCCAAGAAGAGGAGGATCTGGGCTGCTTTGTGCAAAACCAACTGCACAGAGGAGGTAAGTATAACATGTTTGTTATTTAAAAGAAAAAAAAATGACCCTTTACAACCATTTTAAGGGCGTTTCAGCATGGACCTAAATAAAATGGAAGGAGCGCCTTGTCTCCAGAGAACTGTGACCTCTAAAATCTGGTTTATGGATCGTCATTAAAAAATTAGCCCACGGACATCAAGCAAACGTGTTTCGGGGGAAAACACTCCCCCTTCTTCAAGGCTGTTGCTGCGTACTCTTAGGTGGGAGTGGTTATGTTGGATCGAGGTTTCTGAATGGCAGGGTGCCGGCTATTGTTGTATAGGCCTCCTGCCATTCAGAAGCCATGATCCAACATAACCACTCATGGGAATCGTTCCCACCTAATAACATGCAGGAACAGCCTGGAAGAAGGGGGAGTCTATTTCCCCAAAACACGTTGGCTTGATGTACATATTGCTAATTTTCAATAAAGATCCATGAACCAGGTCTTAGAAGTCACATTTCTCTCAACACAAGGTGCTCCTTCCTTTTAGTCTACATGCTGAAATGCCCTTAAGGTCGCACAGAAAAGGCAGCAGCCAAACCTCAGAGGACCCATCGTCACCATCCATCTCTGGGCACTATCCACCGGAAGACATTCCTTCCTTTTTGCCCACACAAATACCCACTCAGAACCAGTGACCAGTCAGTCCAGTGTGGTCTCCAACACAAGATAGACCATACCTTGGCCTTGACCACATCAGCACCATGCATTGGTTTTGACGTGATGACGTCAAGGGACAGCCCACCACCGGAGCATGTAGTGCTGGATTTATAAGGGGGTAAAAGGGGCAATTGCCCCGGGCCTGCCTGCTAGAGGGCAGGTCTTAGAAGTCACATTTCTCTTGACACCTGGCGCTCCTTCCTTTTTATCTTAGGCAGTCTTTCTCAACCTTTTTACCCCAGAGGAACCCTTGAACTCTTTTTCAGGACTCGAGGAACCCTTACTAAAACCAATTTGTTGGTGGTCAGTGAAAAAGATACCATTACATTTGTGGTCATGTGGAATAAGGCAGCCCTTACAGTGGTGGTCAAATCGCAATCTCTACGGATGGCTTAAGAGATGGTTGGCTTCATGCAACTGGCTCTACCAAGTGGCTTTGACCCCAGAACTATGCAGATACCTTAAGATAGGAGGTCAATCAGCCACAGCTCAAGGAACCCCTAGCAACCTTTGGAGGAACCCTAGGGTTCCACGGAACCCTGGTTGAGAATGACTGATCTGAAGGTATGGTCCATAGCTCTGCAATGATCTTGATGACATTAGGACCTTAGACCACTGGAGCACAAGGGGACCGGTCTAGCAGCACAGAGGAGCAGGTAAGTAAGACCCCATACACACTATTATATTTTCTGAAGATTTTTGTCTTCAGATTTTACCTTAAGATAGGAGGTCAATCAGCCACAGCTCAAAGAACCCCTAGCAACCTTTGGAGGAACCCTAGGGTTCCACGGAACCCTGGTTGAGAATGACTGATCTGAAGGTATGGTCCGTAGCTCTGCAATGATCTTGATGGCATTAGGACCTTAGACCACTGGAGCACAAGGGGACCGGTCTAGCAGCACAGAGGAGCAGGTAAGTAAGGCCCCATACACACTATTATATTTTCTGAAGATTTTTGTCTTCAGATTTTACCTTAAGATAGGAGGTCAATCAGCCACAGCTCAAGGAACCCCTAGCAACCTTTTGAGGAACCCTAGGGTTCCACGGAACCCTGGTTGAGATTGACTGATCTGAAGGTATGGTCCATAGCTCTGCAATGATCTTGATGACATTAGGACCTTAGACCACTGGAGCACACGGGGACTGGTCTAGCAACACAGAGGAGCAGGTAAGTAAGACCCCATACACACTATTGGATTTTCTGAAGATTTTTGTCTTCACATTTTACCTTAAGATAGGAGGTCAATCAGCCACAGCTCAAGGAACCCCTAGCAACCTTTGGAGGAACCCTAGGGTTCCACGGACCCCTGGTTGAGAATGACTGATCTGAAGGTGTGTCCATAGCGCTGCAATGATCTTGATGGCATTAGGACCTTAGACCACTGGAGAACACGGGGACCGGTGTAACAGCACAGAGGAGCAGGTAAGTAAGACCCCATACACACTATTAGATTTTCTGAAGATTTTTGTCTTCAGATTTACCAAAACCATATAATATGAGGTCAAACCTTAGGAGTTTCAATTTGTATGCAAGCAGGCCGGCCCTTGCACTACATGGTTTTGGTAAATCTGAAGACAAAAATCTGCAGAAAATCTAATAGTGTGTATGGGGTCTCAATCTACTTTTCCATGTCCTCAGTTAACCCTTGTAGCGCAGATCCAGCCCCACTGCAGGGTTGAGTTTTCACGTTTCCCGGAGTTGGTCTTTAAATACGAGTTAAGATTTGTTGTAGTTCTAACTGTATGTAGACCAGAAGGGTTCCACCTATCCATGTACGGGAGGAACTCATATAATAATGGAGCAGTCAGCCAGTTTATGGGCGTCTAGAAGATACAGGTTGCAATTTCATGGCCTGGTACTTAGATTCAGGTCATAACACCTTCCACGTGTAACTAACGGTCACCAAGCAAGACCTTGGGTCCAGTGGAGGCCGCAGACCACAATACAGCCTCTTGTCTTCTATTTCTGCACAGAGCCCATTAAACGACGACAGGACATAAACCGAGTGATAAAACCACCTTCATTTCTTTCTCGATTTTCAACCTGGAAGATTCCACAGCTGAATAAGGCGACGTGTCTGCTTTGGGGCATCTTACTAGCGACTTAAGTCTTCTTGCAACCGGATATCATTAATTAAATTCTGCCATTTAATTTCTAGCAGCTTAGCAAACAGAAACCGTGGCAAGGTGAAAATTAAAATATACGTTACAAGTATTAATGACAAAGTGTGATAACTGTGCATTCGGAGGAGCTTCTCGGCATCGCCCGTCTCTAATCTCTGAAATGAGAGCCGCTTACGATCCACGCTGCCGCTTTATAGAAAGGTCGGCAGTTCTTACAGGAGGCTGAACTCGTAATAAGACAGCAAGGTCCACGGCAGCCTATCACAATCCAGCTTCTTATTTTACTAGTGCCGTTCAAAAAGAAATCGCACAAAATAAATAATGCTTGTGTTCTATTTTTATCAGTGCGACTTATTTTAAGGGTCTATTTATATATATAAAAATGCGATTTTTGTGCGATTGCCTCAGCATTTGCATGTCTGTTATGAAAGTTGCCACAATGTATCTAATAGGTTTATTTGCAATGATCGTCAGCTCCACCTAGAGGCCATAATGCAGCATTTTCCTGAAATACCTTAACCACTTAAAGCGCTAGTAAACCCATCCATTTAACAGGTTAAAAAACAGTTACATTTCCGGCACGTGCCGGAAATGTAACCCTCCCAATTGGTTGTGCTCTAAACCAAACTGTCAAACTATCCAATGGCTGGTGTCATAGCTGATCACATGTGCAGCATCATGGCAGCTGTAGATTAAACAGAGGCCAAGATGGCGGCTTCCTTGCCTGAAAATGATAGGAGGGTTTACTGCCACTTTAAGGAGCAGAAGGATTCCCCACTGTAGGACCAGAGTACTTTTTGCGATTCTGCACTGCGATGTTTTAACTGACAATTGCGCGGTTGTGCGACGTTGTACCCAAACAACATTTGCGTCCTTTTTTCCCCACAAATAGAGTATTTGATCCCCTCTGCTTCATTTCTGATCACCGCTATGAACAAAAGAAGAGCAACAATTTTGCAAAAAAAAAAAAAACAACATTTCTTACTTTTTGCTAAAATACGAATCCGAAAAAAATATAAAAAAACAAAGGTATTCATCGGTTTTGGCCGATTTATATTCCTCATATTTTTGGTACAAAAAAAAAAAAAATCGCAATTGCCGTTTATTGATTGGTTTGGGCAAAAGTTGCCACGTTTACAAACCATGAGAATATTTCTGGCGTTTTCACAATTTTTTTTACTAGTAATAGCGGCGATCTGCGATTTTTATTGGGACTTTGATATTGCGGCGGACATGTTGGACATTTTTTACACTTTTTTGGGACCAATGACATTTATACAGCGATCAGAAATTTAAATGTCCACTGATTACTGTATAAATGTCATTGGCAGTGGAGGGGGTAACCTGCAGGGGGCAGTGAAGGGGTTAACTGTGTTAAAAATGCAGGAGTCGCCAAAATCGCGCATAAAAACGTGCAAAAAAAAAAAATCGGGAAAAACGCTCAAAGCTACGCTCGGGTATGAATGCAGCCTTAACCACTTCCCTACCGCCGTATGCAGGATGACGGCCGGGAAGTGGTTGAGTTATCCTGACTGGGCATCAAATGACGTCCAGCAGGATAACATGCCGGCGCGCGTCCGGGGGGCCCCGCAGCGCAGAGATTGGTGGTGGGGCGTGTCAGTCTGACCCCCCGCATCTCCGATCATGGTAATGGGTTTCTGTCAGAAGCTCATTACCATGTGATCAGCCATGACGAATCACAGCTGATCACAGTGTAAACACAAAAAGCCGTATATCGCCTTTTCCTTTAGTCGCGTCTGCAGACGCGAGTGATAGAGAGCCGATTGGCGGCTCTCCTGACAGGGGGGGTCTGTGCTGATTGTTTGTTGGATCGCCACACTGGACCACCAGGGAGCCCACACAGTGATGCCACCCAGGGACCACCAGGGATGCCACCCATAGACCACCAGGGATGCCACCCTAGACCACCAAGTAAAGGGGCACACAATGCCCAATAGGGATGGCACTGTGCCCATCTGTGATGCTTGCCAGTGCCATCCCTATAGCTACTGTGATTCCAGTGCTGCCTATCAGTGCTCATCAGTGCCACATATCAGTGCCCATCAGTGCCATCTATCAGTGCCACCTATGAGTGCCCATCAGTGCCACCTATCAGTGTCCATCAATGCTGCCTATGAGTGCTCATCAGTTCCCATCAGTGCTGCTTATCAGTGCCGCCTATCAGTGCTGCCTATGAGTGCCCATCAGTGCCACCTATCATTGCCCGTCAGTGCTGCTTATCAGTGCCCATCAATGCTGCATATAAGTGCCATCTCATCAGTGCCAATCAGTACCGCCTCATCAGTGCCCGTCAGTGCAGCCTCATCAGCACCCATCAGTGAAGGAGAAAATGTAATTATTTACAAGGTTTTGTGACAGAAAAAAATAAAAAAATATTTTTTTCCCCCAAATTTTCAGTCTTTTGTTATTTGTAGTGCAAAAAATAAAAACCGCAGAGGTGATCAAACACCACCAAAAGAAAGCTCTATTTGTGGGGAAAAAATGATAAAAATTTTGTTTGGGTGCAACGTTGCACAACCGCGCAATTGTCATTCAAAGTGCAACAGCGCTGAAAGCTGAAAATTGGTCTGGTAGGGAAGTGTTCTAAGTGCCCGGTATTGAAGTGGTTAAGGGTCTATTTCAAAAACATTTGTTGGACGAATGTTACACACAATCCTGCATGTCTAACTAATTTTGTCTGCAATAGGTTATTAACTATATTTCCAGCTCCATCTAGTGCCCAAAATGTGGTATAATCCTCTACAATATCTCATTGAGAAAATACAGCAGTTTGGCCACTAGATGGAGCCGATGATCATTGAAATGACCCTATTAGAGAAATGATGGCCAAAATGTGTTGAGGGCGCACGAATGTGTGTGACATTTGTCTAATAAATGTTTTATAAATAGACCCCTAAGACTGTAATCATCGTGTTATTATAATGGGAAGACCCTCCAAGCGTAGTACTCAGAATGACATGCATTGCACTGTCAGGTGCAGCTATCCATCGTCACATTTGGTGAAATCCTTGTAATGTAAATAAGCGACCTGGAGAGGATTTTATTCTAAAAAAAAAAAAAAGTTTTTATTAAAATGACGTAAATCGGATGTCCTCCACACAGGTGGATTCACCAATCAGAGGGAGGAGACCCCACTAAGACAGATGTGAGATACAAGGGTCACTGCAGGGATGTGCAATTAGCGGACCTCCAGCTGTTGCAAAACTACAAGTCCCATCATGCCCCTGCCTCTGGGTGTCACGCTTGTGGCTGTCGGAGTCTTGCTATGCCTCATGGGACTTGTAGTTCTGCAAACATCTGGAGGTCCGCTAATTGCACATCCCTGCACTAAAGCCTATTGTAAGAGGCGTTTTAATTAGCGTTCGTTAATCTTTATGCTGGAAAAATAATGTTTTCAGCTCACAAGGTTATTTTTTTGTGCAGATCGGCTGAATTCACCACCCGCACATGACTATCCGGTATGCAAAATCAATTTACAAAGATTATCGCTCCGCTTATCACCCCTTAAAACAGAGCAACCTTTGAGCTGGCGTGAAATGGGAATTATTCTAAGCTGTCTGTTGAAGAGCGAAAAAAAAAAGGAGCCAAAAATAAAAGATCCATGAACAAAAAATAAAGATTAAAATGTATCTTAACCTGAGAACAAAATTTGGTAATATTGCAGCTCACCGGTCCTTAGATGTGGTGGCTGCGTTTGTTTTCTTTTTCGCACTTTGTTTTCCACTTTGATTTGACCTGGTAATCGTACCAGTACCACAATTCCTGTCCAAAGTGACAACTGACTAAGCAGTGCTGTCGTCTTAGGTCAGGGAATGTGCTGGGACTACATAACACCTCCCTCTCCTTGAAATGTGCCCAGGATTAATGCTTAAGCCCGGGTTCACACACGTGTGTGGTGCGAATTTCGGGTCCGTTTTCACAGCGAATTTCAACTGAAATTTAGATATGGTGATGTGAATCTCAGCAGCAGACAGCCGCCAGCATCCTTAACAATAGCTGGTTGTTAAGGAGCGGGTCGGCCGCCAGGTCCTTAACAACCGAAGACTCATCAGCTGTCAGCCCCGGAAGGATTTCTCACTTTAGGACCAGAGCACTTTTTGCGATTCGGCACTTCGTTTTAACTGACAATTGCGCGGTCGTGCGGCGTTGTACCCAAACAAAATGTGCGTCCTTTTTTCCCCACAAATAGAGCTTTCTTTTGGTGGCATTTGATCCCCTCTGCGTCATTTCTGATCGCCGCTATAAACAAAAAGAAGAGCGACAATTTTGCAAAAAAAAACTAATTTCTTACTTTTTGCTAAAATCCAAATCCAAAAAAAAATTATAAAAAAACATTTTTTTTTCATCGGTTTTGGCCGATTTATATTCTTCCTCATATTTTTTGGTAAAAAGAAATCGCAATTGGCGTTTATCAGTTATCGGTTTTAATCGGTTTGCGCAAAAGTTGCTTCGTTTATGGATGATAATTCATTTCTGGGGTTTTTATTTTTTAATTTTTTTTTTTTACTAGTAATGGCGGCGATCTGCGATTTTTAGCGGTACTGCGATATTGCAGCAGACATGTCAGACCATTTTGACACTTTTTTGGGACCATTGGCATTTATACGGCGATCAGTGCTGTAAAAATGCACTGATTACTGTGTAAATGCCATTGGCAGTGAAGGGATTAACCTGGAGGGGGCGCTCTAAGGGTTAACTGTGTTCCCTCAGTGTGTTCTAACTGTATGGGGGCTGGGCTGGCAGGGGGAGGCGAGTGATCATGGCTCCCATATACAGGAAGCCTGTGATCACCACCCTTTCCCCCTGTCAGAACGGAGATCCGTGTTTGCTTACACGGACCTCCGTTCTTTCACTGCGGGGGGAGCCATCGCGGGTAGCCGGCGGTGATTGAGTCCACCCTGCCCACTCCTTGGCCCCCCCAGAACACAGTGAGCACGCGAGCGCGCCTCTGGCGGCACGCGCTTACAGTGCGGGATCTCGCAGCCGCCGTCATATGACGGCGGTTTGCGATATCGAGCCACTTTGTCGCCGTCAGACACCGGTCGGTGGTTGGCAAGTGGTTAAGGAGGGGGTGGGCTCCCTCCAGGTTTACCTGCCCTCCACCTGTCCATTAGAATACATGAGCTTCCATTGTTGGAGACTCACAGAAATTAGAGTTAGGTCCACAGAAAATGGGGTGCCTTGCCGGGGCTCTGTGGTCTACGCATGTATTTGCAATTGTGTGCTACTAAACTCCTGTTTTTAACGCATACTGTTGGACAGCACAATTCAGCTGGTCGTTAAGTTGAGCCTGGAAATTTCCTTGGTTTTGTTTTATATGTGGGGGCTGGAGGCCTGTCCAAGAGGCGGGGAGTTTTGCTGGGGCAATGTGGGAGACTGGAGGGGGTTGGTGGGATTGAGGATCACTGTTGGGGGCGCTATGGTGGGCTGGAGGCTCTGCAGCAAGCTAGGGGGAACTTCAGGGGGCTGGGGAGCACTGTGGGAAGTTGAAAGGCACTGTGGGGATCAAGAGCTCTTAGGGCTCTCTGGGCCACTATGGGAAGTTCGGTGGCACTATGGAAGCTGGGAGGCACTGTGGGGTTCAAGAGCTCTTAGGGCTCTCTGGGGACACTCTGGGCCACTGTGGGAAGTTGGGTGGCACTATGGAAGCTGCGAGGCACTGTGGGGTTCAAGAGCTCTTAGGGCTCTCTGGGGACACTCTGGGCCACTGTGGGAAGTTGGGTGACGGAGGGTCGAAGGTATCACGGTGGGTTGAAGGGTGTCACCGGGTCTCACAGGGGTCTCTCGGGATTCTCGAGAACTTGGGGTGTCACGGAGGGTCGAAGGTATCACGGTGGCTTGAAGGGTATCACCGGGTCTCTCGGGATTCTCGAGAACTAGGGGTGTCACGGAAAGTTGAAGGCACTGTGGGAAGTTGAAAGGCACTGTGGGGATCAAGAGCTCTTAGGGCTCTCTGGGCCACTATGGGAAGTTGGGTGGCACTATGGAAGCTGCGAGGCACTGTGTGGATCAAGGACTCTTAGGGCTCTCTGGGGCCACTCTGGGCCACTATGGGAAGTTGGCTGGCACTATGGAAGCTGGGAGGCACTGTTGGGATCAAGGGCTCTTAGGGCTCTGTGGGGACACTCTGGGCCATTATGGGAAGTTGGGCGGCACTATGGGAAGTTGGTCGGCACTATGGGAAGTTGGCTGGCACTATGGAAGCTGGGAGGCACTGCGGGGATCAAGGGCTCTTAGGGCTCTCTAAGCCACTATGGGAAGTTGGGTGGCACTATGGAAGCTGCAAGGCACTGTGGGGATCAAGAGCTCTTAGTGCTCTCTGGGCCACTATGGGACGGAACGTCGAAGGTA